>JACDQD010000074.1:37500-68967 GCA_019843655.1 Lethocerus indicus | reverse complement strand
TTATAGCAACTGAGAGCGCCCTCCTATCTGTTATAGAACCGGAGTTATTGACCAAAACTTCTCACCGGTCCCCACTCACATGGCCACACTCACAGATATGTCCTCTGTGCTGATAGGGCTCTAGGAGGGCTATATATAGCAACTGAGAGCGCCCTCCTATCTGTTATAGAACCGGAGTTATTGACCAAAAACTTCTCACCGGTCCCCCTTTAATCGCACAGATACGTCCTCTCGTGTGCTGATAGGGCTCTATAAGGGCTATATATAGCAACTGAGAGCGCCCTCCTATCTGTTATAGAACCGGAGTTATTGACCAAAAACTTCTCACCGGTCCCCCTTTAATCGCACAGATATGTCCTCTCGTGTGCTGATAGGGCTCTATAAGGGCTATATATAGCAACTGAGAGCGCCCTCCTATCTGTTATAGAACCGGAGTTATTGACCAAAAACTTCTCACCGGTCCCCCTTTAATCGCACAGATATGTCCTCTCGTGTGCTGATAGGGCTCTATAAGGGCTATATATAGCAACTGAGAGCGCCCTCCTATCTGTTATAGAACCGGAGTTATTGACCAAAAACTTCTCACCGGTCCCCCTTTAATCGCACAGATACGTCCTCTCGTGTGCTGATAGGGCTCTATAAGGGCTATATATAGCAACTGAGAGCGCCCTCCTATCTGTTATAGAACCGGAGTTATTGACCAAAAACTTCTCACCGGTCCCCTTTAATCGCACAGATATGTCCTCTCGTGTGCTGATAGGGCTCTATGAGGGCTATATATAGCAACTGAGAGCGCCCTCCTATCTGTTATAGAACCGGAGTTATTGACCAAAAACTTCTCACCGGTCCCCCTCTAATAGCACAGATATGTCCTCTCGTGTGCTGATAGGGCTCTATGAGGGCTATATATAGCAACTGAGAGCGCCCTCCTATCTGTTATAGAACCGGAGTTATTGACCAAAAACTTCTCACCGGTCCCCCTCTAATAGCACAGATATGTCCTCTCGTGTGCTGATAGGGCTCTATAAGGGCTATATATAGCAACTGAGAGCGCCCTCCTATCTGTTATAGAACCGGAGTTATTGACCAAAAACTTCTCACCGGTCCCCCTCTAATAGCACAGATATGTCCTCTCGTGTGCTGATAGGGCTCTATGAGGGCTATATATAGCAACTGAGAGCGCCCTCCTATCTGTTATAGAACCGGAGTTATTGACCAAAAACTTCTCACCGGTCCCCCTCTAATCGCACAGATACGTCCTCTCGTGTGCTGATAGGGCTCTATGAGGGCTATATATAGCAACTGAGAGCGCCCTCCTATCTGTTATAGAACCGGAGTTATTGACCAAAAACTTCTCACCGGTCCCCTTTAATCGCACAGATACGTCCTCTCGTGTGCTGATAGGGCTCTATAAGGGCTATATATAGCAACTGAGAGCGCCCTCCTATCTGTTATAGAACCGGAGTTATTGACCAAAAACTTCTCACCGGTCCCCACTCACATGGCCAATCGCACAGATATGTCCTCGTGTGCTGATAGGGCTCTATGAGGCTATATATAGCAACTGAGAGCGCCCTCCTATCTGTTCCTTAGAACCGGAGCATTGACCAAAACTTCTCACCGGTCCCCCAATCGCACAGATATGTCCTCTCGTGTGCTGATAGGGCTCTATAAGGGCTATATATAGCAACTGAGAGCGCCCTCCTATCTGTTATAGAACCGGAGTTATTGACCAAAAACTTCTCACCGGTCCCCTCACATGGCCACACTCACAGATACGTCCTCTCGTGTGCTGATAGGGCTCTATAAGGGCTATATATAGCAACTGAGAGCGCCCTCCTATCTGTTGTATATAGAACCGGAGTTATTGACCAAAACTTCTCACCGGTCCCCTCACATGGCCACACTCACAGATACGTCCTCTCGTGTGCTGATAGGGCTCTATAAGGGCTATATATAGCAACTGAGAGCGCCCTCCTATCTGTTATAGAACCGGAGTTATTGACCAAAAACTTCTCACCGGTCCCCCTTTAATCGCACAGATATGTCCTCTCGTGTGCTGATAGGGCTCTATAAGGGCTATATATAGCAACTGAGAGCGCCCTCCTATCTGTTATAGAACCGGAGTTATTGACCAAAAACTTCTCACCGGTCCCCCTTTAATCGCACAGATATGTCCTCTCGTGTGCTGATAGGGCTCTATAAGGGCTATATATAGCAACTGAGCGCCCTCCTATCTGTCTTATAGAACCGGAGTTATTGACCAAAAACTTCTCACCGGTCCCCCTCTAATCGCACAGATATGTCCTCTCGTGTGCTGATAGGGCTCTATAAGGGCTATATATAGCAACTGAGAGCGCCCTCCTATCTGTTATAGAACCGGAGTTATTGACCAAAAACTTCTCACCGGTCCCCCTTTAATCGCACAGATATGTCCTCTCGTGTGCTGATAGGGCTCTATAAGGGCTATATATAGCAACTGAGAGCGCCCTCCTATCTGTTATAGAACCGGAGTTATTGACCAAAAACTTCTCACCGGTCCCCCTTTAATCGCACAGATATGTCCTCTCGTGTGCTGATAGGGCTCTATAAGGGCTATATATAGCAACTGAGAGCGCCCTCCTATCTGTTATAGAACCGGAGTTATTGACCAAAAACTTCTCACCGGTCCCCCTTTAATCGCACAGATATGTCCTCTCGTGTGCTGATAGGGCTCTATAAGGGCTATATATAGCAACTGAGAGCGCCCTCCTATCTGTTATAGAACCGGGTTATTGACCAAAACCTCACGGTCCCCTTTAATCGCACAGATATGTCCTCTCGTGTGCTGATAGGGCTCTATAAGGGCTATATATAGCAACTGAGAGCGCCCTCCTATCTGTTATAGAACCGGAGTTATTGACCAAAAACTTCTCACCGGTCCCCCTCACATGGCCACTCGCACAGATATGTCCTCTGTGCTGATAGGGCTCTATAAGGGCTATATATAGCAACTGAGAGCGCCCTCCTATCTGTTATAGAACCGGAGTTATTGACCAAAAACTTCTCACCGGTCCCCCTTTAATCGCACAGATACGTCCTCTCGTGTGCTGATAGGGCTCTATAAGGGCTATATATAGCAACTGAGAGCGCCCTCCTATCTGTTATAGAACCGGAGTTATTGACCAAAAACTTCTCACCGGTCCCCCTTTAATCGCACAGATATGTCCTCGTGTGCTGATAGGGCTCTATAAGGGCTATATATAGCAACTGAGAGCGCCCTCCTATCTGTTATAGAACCGGAGTTATTGACCAAAAACTTCTCACCGGTCCCCCTTAATCGCACAGATATGTCCTCTCGTGTGCTGATAGGGCTCTATAAGGGCTATATATAGCAACTGAGAGCGCCCTCCTATCTGTTATAGAACCGGAGTTATTGACCAAAAACTTCTCACCGGTCCCCTTTAATCGCACAGATACGTCCTCTCGTGTGCTGATAGGGCTCTATAAGGGCTATCTATAGCAACTGAGAGCGCCCTCCTATCTGTTATAGAACCGGAGTTATTGACCAAAAACTTCTCACCGGTCCCCCGTTAATCGCACAGATATGTCCTCTCGTGTGCTGATAGGGCTCTATAAGGGCTATATATAGCAACTGAGAGCGCCCTCCTATCTGTTATAGAACCGGAGTTATTGACCAAAAACTTCTCACCGGTCCCCCGTTAATCGCACAGATATGTCCTCTCGTGTGCTGATAGGGCTCTATAAGGGCTATATATAGCAACTGAGAGCGCCCTCCTATCTGTTATAGAACCGGAGTTATTGACCAAAAACTTCTCACCGGTCCCCCGTTAATCGCACAGATATGTCCTCTCGTGTGCTGATAGGGCTCTATAAGGGCTATATATAGCAACTGAGAGCGCCCTCCTATCTGTTATAGAACCGGAGTTATTGACCAAAAACTTCTCACCGGTCCCCCAATCGCACAGATATGTCCTCTCGTGTGCTGATAGGGCTCTATAAGGGCTATATATAGCAACTGAGAGCGCCCTCCTATCTGTTATAGAACCGGAGTTATTGACCAAAAACTTCTCACCGGTCCCCTTTAATCGCACAGATATGTCCTCTCGTGTGCTGATAGGGCTCTATGAGGGCTATATATAGCAACTGAGAGCGCCCTCCTATCTGTTATAGAACCGGAGTTATTGACCAAAAACTTCTCACCGGTCCCCCTTTAATCTCACAGATATGTCCTCTCGTGTGCTGATAGGGCTCTATAAGGGCTATATATAGCAACTGAGAGCGCCCTCCTATCTGTTATAGAACCGGAGTTATTGACCAAAAACTTCTCACCGGTCCCCCTTTAATCTCACAGATATGTCCTCTCGTGTGCTGATAGGGCTCTATAAGGGCTATATATAGCAACTGAGAGCGCCCTCCTATCTGTTATAGAACCGGAGTTATTGACCAAAAACTTCTCACCGGTCCCCTTTAATCGCAGATACGTCCTCTCGTGTGCTGATAGGGCTCTATAAGGGCTATATATAGCAACTGAGAGCGCCCTCCTATCTGTTATAGAACCGGAGTTATTGACCAAAAACTTCTCACCGGTCCCCCTCTAATCTCACAGATATGTCCTGCCGTGTGCTGATAGGGCTCTATAAGGGCTATATATAGCAACTGAGAGCGCCCTCCTATCTGTTATAGAACCGGAGTTATTGACCAAAAACTTCTCACCGGTCCCCTTTAATCTCACAGATATGTCCTGCCGTGTGCTGATAGGGCTCTATAAGGGCTATATATAGCAACTGAGAGCGCCCTCCTATCTGTTATAGAACCGGAGTTATTGACCAAAAACTTCTCACCGGTCCCCACTAACAGATACGTCCTCTCGTGTGCTGATAGGGCTCTATAAGGGCTATATATAGCAACTGAGAGCGCCCTCCTATCTGTTATAGAACCGGAGTTATTGACCAAAAACTTCTCACCGGTCCCCCTCTAATCTCACAGATATGTCCTCTCGTGTGCTGATAGGGCTCTATGAGGGCTATATATAGCAACTGAGAGCGCCCTCCTATCTGTTATAGAACCGGAGTTATTGACCAAAAACTTCTCACCGGTCCCCCTCTAATCGCACAGATATGTCCTCTCGTGTGCTGATAGGGCTCTATGAGGGCTATATATAGCAACTGAGAGCGCCCTCCTATCTGTTATAGAACCGGAGTTATTGACCAAAAACTTCTCACCGGCCACCCGTTAATCGCACAGATATGTCCTCTCGTGTGCTGATAGGGCTCTATGAGGGCTATATATAGCAGAGCGCCCTCCTATCTGTTATAGAACCGGAGTTATTGACCAAAAACTTCTCACCGGGCCCCTTTAATCGCACAGATATGTCCTCTCGTGTGCTGATAGGGCTCTATGAGGGCTATATATAGCAACTGAGAGCGCCCTCCTATCTGTTATAGAACCGGAGTTATTGACCAAAAACTTCTCACCGGTCCCCGTTAATCGCACAGATATGTCCTCTCGTGTGCTGATAGGGCTCTATGAGGGCTATATATAGCAACTGAGAGCGCCCTCCTATCTGTTATAGAACCGGAGTTATTGACCAAAAACTTCTCACCGGTCCCCTTTAATCGCACAGATATGTCCTCTCGTGTGCTGATAGGGCTCTATGAGGGCTATATATAGCAACTGAGAGCGCCCTCCTATCTGTTATAGAACCGGAGTTATTGACCAAAAACTTCTCACCGGTCCCCCTTTAATCGCACAGATATGTCCTCTCGTGTGCTGATAGGGCTCTATAAGGGCTATATGTGATCGCCCTCTATCTGTTATGAACCGGAGTTATTGACCAAAAACTTCTCACCGGTCCCCCTTTAATCGCACAGATATGTCCTCTCGTGTGCTGATAGGGCTCTATAAGGGCTATATATAGCAACTGAGAGCGCCCTCCTATCTGTTATAGAACCGGAGTTATTGACCAAAAACTTCTCACCGGTCCCCCTTTAATCGCACAGATATGTCCTCTCGTGTGCTGATAGGGCTCTATAGGGCTATATATAGCAACTAGAGCGCCCTCCTATCTGTTATAGAACCGGAGTTATTGACCAAAAACTTCTCACCGGTCCCCGTTAATCGCACAGATATGTCCTCTCGTGTGCTGATAGGGCTCTATAAGGGCTATATATAGCAACTGAGAGCGCCCTCCTATCTGTTATAGAACCAGGTTATTGACCAAAAACTTCTCTCCCCTCTAATCGCACAGATATGTCCTCTCGTGTGCTGATAGGGCTCTATGAGGGCTATATATAGCAACTGAGAGCGCCCTCCTATCTGTTATAGAACCGGAGTTATTGACCAAAAACTTCTCACCGGTCCCCCTCTAATCGCACAGATATGTCCTCTCGTGTGCTGATAGGGCTCTATAAGGGCTATATATAGCAACTGAGAGCGCCCTCCTATCTGTTATAGAACCGGAGTTATTGACCAAAAACTTCTCACCGGTCCCCCTCTAATAGCACAGATATGTCCTCTCGTGTGCTGATAGGGCTCTATGAGGGCTATATATAGCAACTGAGAGCGCCCTCCTATCTGTTATAGAACCGGAGTTATTGACCAAAAACTTCTCACCGGTCCCCTTTAATCGCACAGATATGTCCTCTCGTGTGCTGATAGGGCTCTATAAGGGCTATATATAGCAACTGAGAGCGCCCTCCATCTGTTATAGAACCGGAGTTATTGACCACCGGTCCCCATATGTTCTCTCACCTATGAGGGCTATATATAGCAACTGAGAGCGCCCTCCCTCTGACCGCAATACAGATATGTCCTCCGTGCTGATAGGGCTCTATAAGGGCTATATATAGTCCCCTCTAATAGCACAATGTCCTGCCGGGAGCTATGAGGGCTATATATAGCCTGAGAGCGCCCTCCTATCTATAGAACCGGAGTTATTGTCCCCTTTAACCAAGATAAACTTCTCACCGTCGGAGTTATTGACCCTTCTCACCGGTCCCCTTTAATCGCACAGATATGTCCTCTCGTGTGCTGATAGGGCTCTATAGGGAACCGGAGTTATTACTTCTCACCGGTCCCCCTATCTCACAGATATGTCCTCTCGTGTGCAATGGCAACTGAGCGCCCTCCTATCTGTTATAGAACCGGAGTTATTGACCAAAAACTTCTCACCGGTCCCTCTAATCGCACAGATATGTCCTAGGGCTCGTGTGAGAGCGCTGTTATAGCCGAGTTGAGGGCTATATATAGCAACTGAGAGCGCCCTCCTATCTGTTATAGAACCGGAGTTATTGACCAAAAACTTCTCACCGGTCCCCCTCTAATAGCACAGATATGTCCTCTCGTGTGCTGATAGGGCTCTATGAGGGCTATATATAGCAACTGAGAGCGCCCTCCTATCTGTTATAGAACCGGAGTTATTGACCAAAAACTTCTCACCGGTCCCCCTCTAATAGCACAGATATGTCCTCTCGTGTGCTGATAGGGCTCTATGAGGGCTATATATAGCAACTGAGAGCGCCCTCCTATCTGTTATAGAACCGGAGTTATTGACCAAAAACTTCTCACCGGTCCCCCTCTAATCGCACAGATATGTCCTCTCGTGTGCTGATAGGGCTCTATGAGGGCTATATATAGCAACTGAGAGCGCCCTCCTATCTGTTATAGAACCGGAGTTATTGACCAAAAACTTCTCACCGGTCCCCCTCTAATCTCACAGATATGTCCTCTCGTGTGCTGATAGGGCTCTATGAGGGCTATATATAGCAACTGAGAGCGCCCTCCTATCTGTTATAGAACCGGAGTTATTGACCAAAAACTTCTCACCGGTCCCCCTTTAATCTCACAGATATGTCCTCTCGTGTGCTGATAGGGCTCTATAAGGGCTATATATAGCAACTGAGAGCGCCCTCCTATCTGTTATAGAACCGGAGTTATTGACCAAAAACTTC
The DNA here is from genome assembly GCA_019843655.1 of Lethocerus indicus. Lineage (NCBI taxonomy): Eukaryota > Metazoa > Arthropoda > Insecta > Hemiptera > Belostomatidae > Lethocerus > Lethocerus indicus. Next base: position 61,015 of record JACDQD010000074.1, on the reverse strand, counting down.
TCACCGGTCCCCCTCTAATCTCACAGATATGTCCTCTCGTGTGCTGATAGGGCTCTATGAGGGCTATATATAGCAACTGAGAGCGCCTCCATCTGTTATAGAACCGGGTTATTGACCAAAACTTACCGGTCCCCCTTTGAAGCAGATACGCCTGTGTGCTGATAGGGCTCTATGAGGGCTATATATAGCAACTGAGAGCGCCCTCCTATCTGTTATAGAACCGGAGTTATTGACCAAAACTTACCGGTCCCCCTTTGAAGCAGATACGCCTGTGTGCTGATAGGGCTCTATGAGGGCTATATATAGCAACTGAGAGCGCCCTCCTATCTGTTATAGAACCGGAGTTATTGACCAAAAACTTCTCACCGGTCCCCCTTTAATCTCACAGATATGTCCTCTCGTGTGCTGATAGGGCTCTATAAGGGCTATATATAGCAACTGAGAGCGCCCTCCTATCTGTTATAGAACCGGAGTTATTGACCAAAAACTTCTCACCGGTCCCCCTTTAATCTCACAGATATGTCCTCTCGTGTGCTGATAGGGCTCTATGAGGGCTATATATAGCAACTGAGAGCGCCCTCCTATCTGTTATAGAACCGGAGTTATTGACCAAAAACTTCTCACCGGTCCCCCTTTAATCGCACAGATATGTCCTCTCGTGCTGATAGGGCTCTATGAAGTATATAGCAACTGAGAGCGCCCTCCTATCTGTTATAGAAATTGCCCCAAATTTTTCGGCGTGTACTTTTAGCACCGAAAACCACTCTTGGGCCACCACGGTCCCCTTTAATCTCACAGATATTCCTGTGTGCTGATAGGCTCTATAGGCAGTATATAGCAACTGAGAGCGCCCTCCTATCTGTTATGAACCGAGTTATTGACCAAAACTTCAACCGGTATTTCGCTTTATTTAAAGCGAATTGCACCACAATTTTTCGGCGTGTATTTCTAGCACCGAAAAACCACGGTTCCGTTTTAAGACGAAAAGTCGTTTTAGATATCAACAATTTATGCTTGAGAAAAACGTTTTCATTTTCAACCTGTCTTACGGCTATTTATTATTTATTATTGGGGCTCCAGTCGGAACACTTTTTATAATTTTGATTTATTTTCTCGAATTTTCAATTTTGAATTCGGGAAATTGATGAATGGTGAAGGAAGGTTAAAATGTATTAAAAAAAAAGAAGTAGAAAAAAGTTTCGGTCTATCGTCCCTTTATTTTTACGCTTTTAATATAATTTAATTCGCATAATTTACAAACACAGTAAATCGTTTGAAACCGAGAAACTACAACAAAATACAAAAACTGTGGGTTTCGTTTTCCTCTGAAGTTGCAAAGGAAAATAATACACAAATTTCACTTCTGTCCCTATACAATAAAGCTCAGTACAAGTATTTTACGAAATTATTTTTTTTTTTTTTTTAAAATTTTCTATTTCATATTTTGCAAATCAACCGGGCAGTGGTGACGTTGAATAAAATCGTGAAAAAAAAAAAAAAAAGAAAATTTTCAAGTTATAAACACACCATTCGCAATAATTACAATAACAATAATAGTCGAATATAAATAAACAACACGGGGCGCCCTCAACTAGACACAGTCGTCAGATTAGTTTTGTAAATACAATAATCTCTATTTTCGGTTAAAAAAAAAAAAAAAAATCTTCATTCTTTATATTATTATATATCTGAAACACAACACATCTTCAGTTGCAGTTTTCCTTTTTCTTTTCGCAGGATTCCACAATTTCTTCTCTCTCTCTCACTCCAACAGGGTTCCTCTTGGACCATCTGCGGAATTTTGTAGAATATTTTTTTTTTAATTAACTAATCAGGTTTTTCTGAAGGGTAAAACTCTGGTTAAAAAAAATTTAAATTAAAAAAATTTTGTGATAAGATTTTTTTATATTTTTTTTTGGTGCTTGAGAGTTCCTCATTTGTCGAGGATACTTTGTCATTTTTTTTAAGGAAAAAAAATTTGCCCGAAATCAGAAAATTGTCGATTTTCAGAGTTCAAAATTCGCAATTTCAGATTAAATCTTGAGTACCTGTACTTCTTCTGAAAATATCCACCGTAGGCGATTATACAGAAATCAATTTAAACGTGTAGAAAAGTCTAGAAAAGTGATAAAGTATTCTTTTAAGTCATAAAACGTGACGCCGGTCCACGCGTCACGTATATAATTAATGTATACGTTGGTGCGGCACTATCACGTCGGCGCACGATTTTTCCAATGAGCATTATTGACATGTCGAATAATTCAAAGTAGAATTGTCAATTCTGATAGATTATATCCGCTTTCAAAACCGTCTTCACCAATCAAATCGTCCGAAAAAGGGACCCGTAATATATCGTCTTCTGATCAATTATTTATCCGTATAGCTATCTATCACCGTCGACACTGCCATAGACTTCTTATTTTCGATGCGGGCTCATCGTCATTTTCATGGCTAATTATTGAATTTGACGAGCCGCTCATTACTTCGGACTGCGTAAAGAAAAAAAATTATCAGTCGGATCCGCTGCTTTGGATACCGTCGTCATATCGTCATATCATAACGACGGTGACACGCTCGAACTGTAAGTTCAGTCACCGGTGACTAACGCTGTCGAACTGAGTGTCCGTCACCGGTGAAACGCTGTCGAACTGTTTCGTGTCAGTCACCGGTGACTTACGCTGCCCGAACTGAAGGTTTCAGTGTCACCGGTGACTAACGCTGTCCGAACTGTTCAGTGTCCGTCACCGGTGACTAACGCTGTCGAACTGTTTCGTGTGTCCGGTGAAAACGCTGTGCGAACTGTTCAGTGTCCGTCAGTGCTGTCACCGGTAACGCTGTACGCTGTCGAACTGTTTCGTGTCCGTCATGCCCGAACTGAACTGTCACCGGTGACTAACGCTGTCCGACTGTTCAGTGTCCTGTCACCGGTTAACGCTGTCGTCACCGGTGACTGTTTCGTGTCAGTCACCGGTGACTTAGAACTGAAGGTTCAGTGCCTGTCACCGGTGATAACGCTGTCGAACTGTTTCGTGTCCGTCACCGGTCACCGGTAACGCTAACGCTGCCGAACTGTTTCGTGTCAGTCACCGGTGACTTACGCTGCCCGAACTGAAGGTTCAGTGCCGTCAGGTTCAGTGTTGACTAACGCGGTCGAACTAACGCTGTCGTCACCGGTCCGACTAACGGTGACCACTGTTTCGTGTCCGTCACCGGTGACTTACGTGCCCGAACTGAAGGTTCAGTGCCTGTCACCGGTGACTAACGCTGTCCGAACTGTTCAGTGTCCGTTATTAGTATTGACTTGTGCCCGAACTGAAGGTTCAGTGCCTGTCACCGGTGACTAACGCTGTCCGAACTGTTCAGTGTCCGTTATTAGTATTGACTTGTGCCCGAACTGAAGGTTCAGTGCCTGTCACCGGTGACTAACGCTGTGAACTGTTCAGTGTCCGTCACCGGTGACTAACGCTGTCGAACTGTTTCGTGTCCGTCACCGGTGACTTACGCTGCCCGAACTGAAAGTGCCTGTCACCGGTGACTAACGCTGTCGAACTGTTCAGTGTCCGTCACCGGTGACTAACGCTGCCCGAATGCGATCCAACCGGTGACTAACGATGACTAACGCTGTCCGAACTGTTTCGTGTCCGTCACCGGTGAACTGAAGGATCACCGGTGACTAACGCTGTCCGAACTGTTCAGTGTCCGTCACCGGTGACTAACGCTGTCGAACTGTTTCGTGTCAGTCACCGGTCTGCCCGAACTGAAAGTGCCTGTCACCGGTGACTAAAAATTCTATCACCGATGAAGTCACCGAACGCTGCCCGAACTGAGTGATTTCAGTGCCTGTCACCGGTGATAACGCTGTCGAACTGTTCAGTGTCCGTCACCGGTGACTAACGCTGTCCGAACTGTTTCGTGTCGGTCACCGGTGACTTACGCTGCCCGAACTGAAGGTTCACCAATGAATCCGTCACCGGATGAAAACTGAGTGTTCAGTGCCTGTCACCGGTGACTAACGCTGTCGAACTGTTTCGTGTCAGTCACCGATGACTTACGCTGCCGAACTTGAATAAACCGGTGACTTACGCTGACTGAAGGTTCAGTGCCTGTCACGCACTGTGTTCAGTGTCCGTCACCGGTGACTAACGCTGTGCCCGAACTGTTTCGTGTCAGTCACCGGTGACTTACGCTGCCCGAACTGAAGGTTCAGTGCCTATCTAACGCTGTCCGAACTGTTCAGTGTCCGTCACCGACACGCTGTCGAACTGTTTCGTGTTCACCGGTGACTACGCTGCCCGAACTGAAGGTTCATGTCACCGGTGACTAACGCTGTCGAACTGTTTCGTGTCCGTCACCGATGACTTACGCTGTCGAACTGAAGGTTCAGTGTCAGTCACCGGTGACTAACGCTGTCGAACGGTGAAACGGACTGTGCCCGAACTGAAGGTTCAGTGCCTTCACCGGTGTAACGCTGTCGAACTGTTTCGTGTCCGTCACCGGTGACTTACGCTGCCCGAACTGAGTGTTCAGTGTGTTAGTCACCGGTGACTAACTGAAGTCCGATTGAAATTCAGTGTAGTCACCGGTTCAACGGTGACTTACGCTGTCCGAACTGAAAGTTCAGTGTTAGTCACCGGTTAACGCTGTCGAACTGTTTCGTGTCCGTCACCGATGACTCAAACTGAAGGTTCGCCTGTCACCGGTGACTAACGCTGTCCGAACTGTTTCGTGTCCGTCACCGGTGACTTACGCTGCCCGAACTGAAGGTTCAGTGCCTGTCACCGGTGACTAACGCTGTCCGAACTGTTTCGTGTCCGTCACCGGTGACTTACGCTGCCCGAACTGAAGGTTCAGTGCCTGTCACCGGTGACTAACGCTGTCCGAACTGTAAGTTCAGTGTCAGTCACCGGTGACTAACGCTGTCCGAACTGTTTCGTGTCCGTCACCGATGGCTGACGCTGCCCGAACTGAGTGTTCAGTGTCAGTCACCGGTGACTAACGCTGTCCGAACTGTTTCGTGTCCGTCACCGATGACTTACGCTGCCCGAACTGAAGGTTCAGTGCCTGTCACCGGTGACTAACGCTGTCCGAACTGTTTCGTGTCCGTCACCGATGACTTACGCTGCCCGAACTGAAAGTTCAGTGTCAGTCACCGGTGACTAACGCTGTCCGAACTGTTTCGTGTCCGTCACCGATGACTTACGCTGCCCGAACTGAAGGTTCAGTGCCTGTCACCGGTGACTAACGCTGTCCGAACTGGTTCAGTGTCAGTCACCGATGACTTACGCTGCCCGAACTGAAGGTTCAGTGTCAGTCACCGGTGACTAACGCTGTCCGAACTGTTCAGTGTCAGTCACCGATGGCTGACGCTGCCCGCACTCAGTGTTCAGTGTCAGACACTGACCGGATGGGGGGCACTCAACGTGTTAAAAGTGAAGGAGGTGCTGCCTGGGGCTGGTGTGAGGCCCGGCCTCGGCGACCGACCGTCTCTGCCGGCATAAAATCTCCGGATGTATTTATCGTTTTTATTATCTATCGGGCGAAAAGAGAGAGAGATACTGAGGATACGTCGGAGGCGGGGCCGAGCTCCACCGACCAGCTAGAGAGAGAGATAGATGGAGAGGGTGAGAGGGTGCAGTGTGGTGATATAGGAGGAGGAGGAGGAGGAGGAGGAGGAGGTGGTGGTGGTATATTCCGTACCTTGATGCACTCCTGTAGGTAGTCCAGATCGGACTTTGGGTTGGGCTCCTTGTCGGGCGGCTCTTTGCCCCGCCTCCTCAGCTCCTGGACCGCCTCCCTTCGTATCCATTATCGCCGCCGGGTCTAGCCGCCTCTCACCGATCAGCCTCACCAGGTGTTCAGCGTAATGGGTCCTGCCCCACACAACAACAACAATAGGCAATAATCTAACGTTATAATATTTCCGGCCGGCTCTCACCTGTATCAGCGCCCGGTGGTACGAAGGCGGTGTGCCGTAGGGTTGTTCGGCGGCGTCATACCCTCCCTCTTCACGACCGTCTCCAGGTCGCAGGCGCTCAACACCGCCAGCGTTTCCAGACCGTTCGACCTGACGACTCCGCTCAGGTACTCCACCAGGTGTCTCCTTCGCAACCCACCTCTTTCGTTACCCTCCTTAACGCCGACACTAATTTACACCCTGGCGTTTTGAGGGAGGCCTTGTCCCCCCCCCCGTCTATGGAATATCCGAGGGAGGAAGAGGGGATTCGGAGGCCCGGAATGGAGACTGAAATAGAGGACTAGGAAATATTGGGTTCTAGGAGGATTTTCTAGTATCTAGCGCAATGGGAAAAATCAAATGAAACGGTAAAACTATTTACCGTTGGTTCGTGGTGTTTCTGTCTCCTCTCCGGTGTTAATCACTGTTGTCGCACTTTGGGATGTTTTTCCTGTTGGCGTCCTCACTGCCCACTGTGTCACTTGTAACGCGATAATACTAAAATGTAAGACAGAGCTTTGTACGAGGGCATTGTATAACCCGTTAAGTACTGAATTTTTTTTTTCTGACAGTACGAATGAAAGTACATAGTGAGGATGCCCCGGAAAGACATCCCTTAGTGGCGGACAGTGACAGTAACACAGCGCTACTGAAGATGGGGCGAGCAGCCAAAAGCCACCCCCCCCCCAAAGCTCTGGGGGGTATGTTAAAAACTATTTTATGTACAGCGACTAAATAATTGCGGATTTCAAATGGTTTCAATATACAGTAAATACAGTTGATCGGTATCAATTATTTAGACTTTATTTGGTCGCCTTACAGTGGAAATTCAGCGACATGTTCTCTAAATTAGGGTACAGTCGGCGTTTTGTTTCTTCGTCCGTCGAACGGGCTGACAAAAAGCGTGTCCGCTGCTCGAATTTTTCATATACCCCCAGGGGCGTGAAATCATAACCCGGGGGTTAATTAAGAAAACGGTTTAACAAAATCCGAAGACAAACACACACTATACTGACAGACACTATACAGTACGTGTGAAAGTGACAGTGGGCAGTGCAGTGAGGATGCCCCAAAAAAAAAACATCCAAAGTGCCGGCACAGTGACTACTGACACAGGGCGCTACTGAAGATGGCGAGCGGCCGACGAACCGGTCTAGCGAAAGACCAAACCGGCGAGCGAGAGAGGGGAGACGGAAACATCACGGACCTACAGTATATCGTAATAACTTGTTGTTGATTCAAAGATGGAGGTAGTACAAGAATTAAAATACAAAATAACGCCATATCGGGGTATACCGAATGACTCTGAATAATAGTGTTGGTCGGACACACTCATCAAATAATATTCACGATGATTTTTCCCGTCTTTGAAAATCAAATTCAACCTCTCGATGACCGATGGGATTAACGGTGGGCGGTTTTCCGCTGAACGGGGGAAATTTCGTTGGGACTTTTCATGGAAATTTCTGGTCAACATTTCACGTCTATATTTCTAATTTCAATTTTTTTTTTTTTCCCCTGCCGAAAAACTCATCTTCAAGTCAATGGCAGTAGTGCGATTATAGACATAATTACCTATTCTACTCTGTATTGTGGATTGCCGATAAAATTTGTTCGTCGAAACGGTGTTCCAAAATTAACGCAAGATTTGAATTTGTTACACGTATTGAAAAAAAAACCATTCGACAGCCGATACAGTTTAGGGTCAGTACAAATGGAGCGGCGTTACGATAGAACAACCGGTGTTTTCGTTGTCGAACAATATTCAGAAAAATAATGAAAGTTTGGCAGACACAGAGTCGGAGGAATAGTGATTTAATTTCGTCAAAAAAAAAAAATTCAGAATAAAATTCAGCAGACCGGATCAACTGTGGCGATGCTGTGTGAACACAGACACTGGTCGTCAAAACAAGCCGTTCAACAATTGAAACGCCGCAAGAATGGTACCGCAAATTCAAATCCTGCGTCAATTTTGGTACACCCTTTATACAGTCCCACGTAGTTCATATTATCAATTTTTCCGAACAAATATATCGTTATGAAAGGAGGACAAACTTCCAGTAGGATCGGTGGTGAAACACCGGAGCTGTCACACCGGAAAAGGTTTCGCCCCAAAATCCTCCACTTCTTAAGTTTCGGGATGAATCCGACCGATTCCGTCATCCGAGTACGGCCCTAACACGAGGTCGTCTAACTATACCGGAAAGTTAATCGTTTCTGGGTAATTTCATAAAAGAGACCACCCGATGGCACTTTTGTCGCGTGGTCGGCTTACGGCTCGGACTAAGAAGAAGATCTCTCTAGCGCCGGTGGATTGGTAGGAGAGGGAAAGGGACTGAAATCGAGTGGATCGGGATGAGGAGAGAGAGAGTGGAAGCCGGAGGAGCCGGATTTCGTGACTTTTGTCCGACTGTCGGGGTATGTCGTGAGGTCGGTGGATTCTGCGGTTAGAAACATACCCGGAGGGAGCGTTAAGGACGGGTACTGGAAGGATTTCGACTGGAATCTCTGGATGATGGGTCGATGTCCCTGTCGGGTTTTATACGGATTTGTATGTTGTCTACTGTTAGAGTTTTGTTGTCCTTTTTCAAAAGAGGTTTTAGCAGTCCGAATTTACGGTTTAGGTCTATTCTCTTCAGCCGAGTATATGCGATCCTACCGGAAGTTTAGTAATTGAGACTTCGAATTTTCAGGGACAATTTAAAAACGTTGTCCTTTTACCTGCACAATCCGAACTTTTCGGTCGGCAGGCCGCAGATGGCGTCGACGAGACCGTCGGCCGTCTCCTTCAGGATCTGGACCAGGCATCTCGGACTGTCAACGTAATCCTCACCGCTTCTCTTGTAATCTACGCCGTTGTCCTGAGAAAACGAAATTACGATTATTATTAATATAAAATAACATCATCGAAGTACAGTATACCTGTTTCGGGGCCTGCGAGGTCGGAATTACCCCGAGAGACTGAGGTTTTGGCCGCGTCTTCAGTAGCGCTGCGTCAGTCACTTTTGGATGATTTGTCGGGTCAGTTTGTACTGTCAGCCGAAACCGGTCGTCGCAATATTTTTCCGTATTTATCCGGTTACACGATTAATACATATATAGTTTCAATACTTCGCGAATTACTCGTTGTAGCATATCTTTTTTTTTCACCTTTTATTTTTTGTACAATCGACTACAAAATCGTTAGTCGGGTACAGATATCAAATGTATTTTCGTCGCAACAACGTCTCGATAAAATATGGCAGTTGAACAAGTAATTACAGCTTCAGAATAAGGAGATCTCTAGGTCTAGTGTAAATGTACACTGTACGGTATATATGTACGTTAAGTGAACGGCAACGGAAACTACATTTTTAAAAAGATTTATTTTCAAAACTGACAATAAGAAAAAGTCAAAAACGTTATCAGTGCTATAATAGAATTTAAATAAGACAAACGTTCAACTCACGATCGAATATACCGAGCGCAATCTTCCTTCGGTGGTAAAACGAGACTGGCGAGCCTCATTTTTGGTCGGGAAACGGATTTGCCGATTGTAAATTATCGATATTTACAAACACGCATTTAATTCCCCGTACGGGCATTGGCCACACACATAACTTATGTATATATAGTTGGGTCCCGAGGTATGGTTTTACGGCACTAACGGTTGCCGGTTTCGGAATAGATTTCCGCCCGGCCAGAGTTACAAGTGTCGTGAAAGTGAGAGAATTGAAACGAGAACAGAGACGAAAAACCGGCCTTTTGTCGATACCCGGTGAACGAATAAACGACAGAGATAGACGAAAGCGAAGAAACGGTTTTATTCTCGAAAAGCGAATACACGATAGAACCGCGCGCGCGAGGAGAAACTCTGTTGCAACGCTCACTGCCGCCACTACACTTTACCGCCATGAGTGTTTCGGTTTAAAAAGGGGTTATTCGATCTCCCGGTTTATGGCTGTGAGGAAAGGGTCGTAATACCCTAGATGGAAACTGGGGCTGGGGCCTCTGGGCCTGCTGTAACTATATATATATATATATATATATATATATATATATATATATATATATATATATTGAGTGAAGTTTTGAAGTATGTGGTATATATCTGAAGTATCGGTCAGCCATACTAATCGAGTCGTATTTGAACTTGAAAATGGTCGGGATTCATCATAATTTATCATATTTATTGAGCACCGCGTTAGCCCAGAGGGCAGAAGATATCCGTTTTTCCGCTGTCGTACTACTCACTTCGAGCAGTTTCTGGAGGAGGTTCGCTCCTTGTCCCTGAGGTAGAAGAGGCAGTTCCTCGGGTGGTGGGCGTGCAGGCCCAACTTGGCGCAGTAGCCGCTCACAGTGCACTGGTCGCCCATCAGAAACGCTTTCGAACACCCCGACGCGAAGTCGATACTTGCACTGCGGGCACGTCAAGTGCATACAGCCTCCTTCGCCAGAGCGTACCTGACGCACATATTATAATAACGTACAATATATATATATCGACACATTAGTCGGTGTTTCCGTCTCCTCTCGACCGGTTTCGTCTTTCGCTTATATTAAAATTGAAATTGTTATTAGAGCGATAGGTGACATAGTCTAAAGCCGAGTTAAAGCTGAGCGCGAGTAACATATACGACGGATTTAACTTTTTATAAACGTCAAATTTGTATTCAATCGGTCCGTATATACGAACGATAATGAAACCGCCGAAAAACAAGACTGAACAATACGAAAACTATTTATTGGATCGATCCTAAGATCGAATTCCGAGGGACAGATTGGACTGGTTATTTCGAGAAAAATTGTATCCGTACAATTCATTCAAGATATTGCCGTCACAAAACTGTACAAAGTGCACAATTGAAATAAATTCGTCGTTTCAAGTTATATTTTCTGAATTTTTAATCTAGTATATTCCCATTTTTTATGATTCGGACACTGCCTAAATTGCCTAATTGTTCTTTCGTTCCGGTAGTCCTTGCTCTGAGGTTTTTAGTTTTTCTGATCGTTCTTTTGTATGTTTGCAATTTGTGTTTTGATGCAAAATTAACCGTTCTTGCGGTAAAGTCGGTGCGACCGTAGCGACAGCCGATACTGAGTTTAGGGTCAGTACAAATGGGGGGGTATACAACGATAGAACAACCGGTGTTTTCATTGTCGAACAATATTTACAAAAGTAATAAAAGTTCGTGCCCGCAGTCGCGGAACGGTGAGATTTAACTTCGGCCGACTGCTAAGAGAGTAATTGAAAAATTGTGGCGACGCTGAACACAGAGACACTGGTCGTCCGAAAACAAGCCGCTCAAATGTCAATATCGAGCGGTGCCCGACAGTGTTCGTGAACATCGACAAGTGGATGTATGGATTTGTCGAACGAAATCATTTTAGCCTAAGCGCATATTTTCACCTCGATCGCGATGACTTTCCATTTGTACTGACCCCTTAAACTATCGGCTGCCGAATGGTTTCTTTTTAATACGGTTGCCCCAACTTTACTGCAATTCAAATCCTGCGTTAATTTTCGGGACACTCTTTATACTCAGTTTCGACTGTTGCGATTTTCGTGTACATAAGCTAGAGAGCTATTGACGATTTATATACTGCGCTGATACTGACCTGTTTTTGCACTTGGGACACACGACGCCGTGTTCGGCCATGTGTTTGGCCAACAGGTTTTCGTGGTCGTTGTTCTCCTGTAGCCATTTCCTGTAGTCGTCGCAGGTCACTCCCTCGTGCTCCTTCTCCCACTGTAATAACGACAACAGAATACGATATTATATTCAATACTACCGGAGTGTTACCGATCTGTTCCGTCACTGCAGCCGAACTGTTCAAGTGACGATACGCTGGAAGATCACAAATAGAGCCGCAACAGTCACAAAAGAGATTTCCTGTAGTCTGCACGGTCAGTACAGTTAACTGAAAATTGTTCCGATATTATATTCGAGTTCGAAAAAAAATTAAAAACTAACCGCCATCGTTTCGAAACATTAACAGTGGCCGGCGATAGCACTTTTTAGCGTAAACACAGACAAAATTTTTGGTTTTACAAGTACTTGTGCCCTTTCGCATGACGGCAGACGGAAGAGACTGTACGATTATTTACGATGAATGCGTTCCGGACACGACTTGGCCGATTGGTAAGAAGACATTGGATATCGAAAAGATCCAAAGTGAAGCTGAAATCGTCAAGAAGATAGTGAAATACTTCCAAAGAATAATTCGGCGAACTCTAATACGACACCGACTAATACTTATTTCCGAACGAATAAGCGCAAACGAAGAAACTGCCAGAACAACAAACTTAATGTCCAAGTCTTGTGTAGAGTTGCATCTTGGAGACTGTTTTGCCGCATATCACATGAAAGGAAGTACCGATGAAAATGCGAATGAACAAATATATAAAACAAACAGATTTTGCATTCATTTACGTATTTATATCTTCGAAATTTCATGAAACTAGGGGAACAGGGTTGTAATCCGAATTAGTGCCGCCGTTCCAAGCGAATAAATTTTACGAGCGTGCGGACGGCAAAGTGTTAAAATAGTCGACATTCCGTTACACGAAAGTGTGGTCGGCGTGGAAAATTCGCGCGTTCGCGACGGGAAATCTACGGCGACGCTTTCAGTGATTCGTTATCACCGAATCGGAGAAGTTTTACGGGCGATTGAAGAATACCGTCCTCCCGAAGTCAATAACAGTGGCGTAAATAAAAATTAGCGCCAATATCGCGATCTAATATGTGGGACAGTACCGCCTGGCGATGCATATAATTATCGGTGTTTACTTACAGGCTTCATACAGTTGGCGATGAAATCGCTTTGCAGTCGGGACATACGAGGCGCCGCTGAAGCGGATTCGCTATGAATCCCGACGAACACTGGAACAGAAAGCAAACACGTCGTTAGGCAATTCCGAATAGGACTTTTACTACCTTTATAACAACGGTATTTCAGATCTGTCACTGTATGCTCGAGTTAGTTCGAGCGCGCTGAACAGGCCAAACTGCGCACACTCAAATACAACCGAGAATTGAAAATAACGATGCGATAGCTGAGAGAAAAAAAATCGTTTCATCGATACTTATCGTTTACACACGATTGTAAGCTATAACGCTTATTTATTCGAGAATAAAATATAGCTTTTTTCAAAAATATCAAAATTGTGCCGACACAGAGCTAGACAACAAATGGAAACCTTCGAGGAGATGGATTTGGTTGGATATTGCTTATCTCTCCTTCTACATCTTCTTCTGAACCGACTTCAGAATCGCTACTATAATTATAACTTTAGGTTCGTTATGTTTCTGTCTCTCTCTCTCTCGCTGCCGGTTCGGTCTTTTGCTAGACCGGTGGGTTTCGTCGGCCGCTCGCCATCTTCAGTAGCGCCGTGTGTCAGTAGTCACTGTCAGCAGTTTGGATCTCTTTTGGGCATCCTCACATGTACTGTGCTAACAGTGACAGTAACACACAGCACTACTGAAGATGGCTAGCAAGTCAAACCCCTCGTCTAGCAAAAAGACCAAACCAGCGAGAGGAGACAGAAACATCACGAACCTACAGTATTCCAACCCTCGCAGACCACAAAAACAGTTATATTAAACTAATTATCACACTCTTCTGAGCCACACTTTCGGAAAATCAAAATCCAAAATTAAATATTTCGATTAATTTTGTATTTTTTTGCCAATGTTCCAACGTGTCTTATACTAAAGACCGGTTTTTTCAAAAATCCGTGCTTTTAAGTAGTTAAAAACGATACTGTCGGGAATGACTGGCGCTCAACGGAGTCAGTTGACCACTGTTTGACTATTTAACGAGTTACAAATGTTCGCTGTGTTTTTGGATTGGGACAGGATTTTGTTAGGCGGTTCAACTCTTTCTTGGATTGTCTGTCCGACGGGAATCGCAGCTAAGCCGAAACCGTTCCTAGTCGGCCTCTAAGGCGGTAAATATATTGGATCGACAACTAAGTAATTGCGAATTCGGCCGACCAAGCGGCGTTGTACATATTTTTGTCAACATCTTTGCGCCATAGATAAGCCAGGACGAGTTTCGGAATGTACGGTATAAGATGCGTTCGCTTCTGCAATGTCCCGTGTCGAACTGTGGCGATTCGAATCGATAACGGCCTTTATTCGGTCATCGCCGACCTCCACCGGACGCCCTCCTGAGTGCTCCTCGCTCTTTTAATGAAAAATCCCCCGACCGAATTTCGCCAACCGCAGTACCGACACTGCCATTCTTTATGGCTTCATCACCGTACACGGTGTACAACTTTTGATGAGCCTGCGAGGCATTAACACTTTGCGAAAATAAAAAGCGAAATGCGACGGAAATTGTCACCGGTTCACCGTCTTTTAGCTTTTTATACACACACACACACACACGATTAGACCGGTCGATGTAATTTCGATACCGAACGTTTCAGAAAGGACCGAATAATAACGTATCGAAGAATCTCATCCGTGCAAAGATGTACTGACGCACTTAAAAATATGTACTTAAAGTATATAATTGTCTGACCTTGGGGCACCACTTGAAGTTGGGATCCTGCATCAGCGTCCTGTCCCTGAGCTTGCGCTGGAACAGTTCGTGTATCCTCTCGGCGAGTATCCCCTTGAGCAGTATGTCGAGTATGCTGAAGTAGTTGAGGGCCTCGTCTTCGGTCATCCTGGGCAGATCGGGCTTCTTGCAGAACGGGCAGACGCAGTCGTTGATGTTGCGCTCGCTGATCTGCAGCGTGAAATACGCCTGCGCGCACTCACGGCAACACCTGTGCTCGCACTCAAGCATGTCCACCATCTGCCGACACCACATATATACACTAGACTATATATATATTCCGAACTGAAACTCATCTATTATATATAACTATTTGAAGATATTAGGTGAAAACAAGAAGAGCCCCTAGTGTTACATCCACCGTCTTGTGCCAACCCTGATGACTTCCCCAATCACCATAAAATTGTAAGCAATACAAATATATAGGGTGTCCCAAAATTAACGCAAGATTTGAATTAAATATAAAACACAGTTTTTTCATTTAATATAGCTGTTTTGTGGTCTGCGAGGGGTTGTAAGTACTGTAGATTCATGATGTTTCTGTCTCCTCTCGCTGAGGTTTGGTCTTTTGCTAGACCGGTTTTGTCGGCCGCTTCGGCCATCTTCAGTAGTGGCCTCTATCGTAATAATTAAGTGTATAACTGTAGAAATCATGTACGAACCATTATTTGGTTTAACGTACCTGTTTTGCGGTCTACTAGGGTTGGAATCCTGTCTCGCCGGGTTCGGTCTTTTGCTAGCGAAGGTGTTTCGCCACTCGCCCGTCTTCAGTAGCACTGTTGGCACTTTGGTCGTGACGGCCATACAGAACAAGTGACACAGTCGGCAGCGAGGATGGCCCCAGGAAAAACAACCAAAGTGACTTGACAACACAGCGCTACTGAAGATGGGGCGAGTGGCCGAGAAACCCTTCGTTAGCAAAAGACCGAACGGAAACACCACCATCCTCGGTCTTTTGTATACTATCCGTACCCTAGTGTTATATATGTAGGTCCAGCCGGCGTACCTGTGTCATGGCGTACTTGCCGGCGCAGAGGCTGCAGTCCTGCTGCAGGTAGGTGATGGCCGCGTGCAGCGTCGGACACTCCTTGGCCGCAACGAGGCTCAGTTCCCTGTCGAACTTCAGTTCCATCAGCTGGACGGCGACTTCGGCCTCGTCGTAGCTGGAGACAAGCCCTTCGCCAGACAACGCCTCACCTCGCGCTAGATCGACAATCGGTACAACCAATATCATGTACAAAATAGTTCAACATACCTGGTTCGGTCTATTGCCAGACCCCGGTTTTCGGCCGTTCGCCATCTTCAGTAGCGGTGTCGGCACTGTGGATGTTTTTTCATCAGGGGCATCCTCGCCACTGCCCACTGTCACTTGTACTGTGGCGGTTACTGCCACCGCTGAAAGTGACCGACACAGCGCTACTGAAGACGGGCGAGCGCCGCAACCCCGCCAGTTTGGCCTTTTGCCAGCGACAAAAGATCTACGGTATCTCTTGTCCGCTCTCTCAAGACCGGTTTCGGCCGCACGCCATCTTCAATAGCCTCCTATCGGCACCTGTTCACAGCCACCCCACAACGCAGCGCCACTGAAGATGAGGCGGCCGGCCAAAACGGTCTAGCTAAGATTGTGAAAACTTCGTTTGATGAACGAGTTACTTAATAAAAAAGAATAGTCTACTATTATTGTATACTTGGACAATATAATATATAGAATGTCCAACAAAAATGCGTCATTTTTTACCTCTCGCCTGAATTAACAAACTGTAATTTGGTAATTAGCCAAATACTTACCCGAGAATAGAGCTTACCGCAATGAGACTGTCTAGGCAGTTTTGCCTAGACAATATTCAATTCGAGAATTGTACAAAATACAAAAGTGTTAGATCCATAAAATAATAATAATCGACGAATACTGTGGCTGTACCTCGAAGTCGAACACTTCTTCGACTCCTTCGGCCGATTTCGGCTCTTCCATTGTAGGCTGTTCGGCCATTTTCGGCTCCTCTATTGTAGTCTGTTCGGCCGTTTTCGGCTCCTCTATTGTAGTCTGTTCGGCCGTTTTCGGCTCCTCCATTGTAGGCTGTTCGGCCATTTTCGGCTCCCTATTGTAGGCTGTTCGGCCGTTTTCGGCTCCTCCATTGTAGGCTGTTCGGCCGTTTTCGGCTCCTCCATTGTAGGCTGTTCGGCCATTTTCGGCTCCCCTATTGTAGGCTGTTCGGCCGTTTTCGGCTCCCCTATTGTAGGCTGTTCGGCCGTTTTCGGCTCCCCTATTGTAGGCTGTTCGGCCGTTTTCGGCTCCTCCTTTATCGACTGTTCGACAATTTTCGGTTCCTCCATTGTAGTCTGTCCGTTAATCTTCGTTTCCACCTTTGTCCCTTCTTCGGCGGTCTTCGGCTCCACCTTTCTCGCCTCTTGGGCCTCTTTCAGTTTCCTGTTTGCCGGCTGGAGCCCTTTATCGGCGCGGCCTGCACCCCATCTCCTTCCTGGTCGCCTGCCCTTGTTGGCGGCCGCCCCGTAGCTGCCGGGAGTTCACCCTGGCTGCCGTCCCTCGCTGGCGGCTGTCTCCTATCTGTCTCCTTCTCCAGCTTGTTCTCGATGTTCCTGATCACGCTGCTGATCTGGTTGAAGCCTCCCACCGAGATGCGCTTCAGCGTTATGTCGTTGGTCTCCGGTTTCTTCGGCCTGGGCTGTCTCGCCCTGGCCAGTACGGGCAGTTTCGAGGCTGTCACCTTCTTGGTGGCGGTCACACCGGCCGTCTTCTTCTGCTGGCCTCTGTTCTTCTCGTTTTCAATTTCCACCTCCTTCGCCATCGTCACACCTTTCGGCGTCCCCTCCACCGCCTCCTCTTCCTCCGGCTTGGTCGCATCCCCGTTTTGAACCACTCCGTTGACGGTTCTCGACTGTTCGTTACTCTCAGAATCGTTACCCACTTTCGAATCCTCGTCCAGAACCACTGTCGCAAGTCTATTTTCCCGCATATCCACCTCCTGCACTACTGTGCATCCATCATCCATCGAATCACGCATTTCCGTTTTCGTTTCTTCCCTAATGTCTGCCACACTTCCAGTTTTGTTGGAATCTTCGGCCTCCTGCACCTCTGTCACAAGTCCATTTTCCGGTATAACGTCCATCGATTTATCCATTTCCGTTTTCGATTCTTCCCCAATATCGACATCGGCCACGCTTCCGGTCCTGTCAGTATGTGCGGCCTCCCGCTGCACCTCTGCCACTAGTTTATTTTCCTCCGGTCTATCCATTTCCGTTTTCGACACTTCCCTAATATCGGGTTCAGCCGCGCTTCCGGCCTGGTCAGTAGCCGTAGCCGCCTTCGACTCCTCCTCCACCACCTCTGTCACAAGCCCATTTTCCACCGGTATAACATCTCTCGAATTATCCATTTCCGTTTTCGACACTTCCCTAATATCGGGTTCAGCCGCGCTTCCGGTCTTGTCAGAATCTGTAGCCTCATTCGAACGGAAGTCCTCCGCCACTGCGATATGTTCCTGCTCGGGTATCGAATTGTCCATCTCCTCAGTCGCAGCCGCCGGTTCCTCTCGTTCTCGGTGTTCACTCTCCATCGGCCGTTCTCTCGACGTGACTGTCGGTTCGTTACAACCTATCTCTTCTTCGTCTTTCCTCTGCCAGCTGTCGGCCTCCGGTCGGATCGAGTCTCCGGTGTCCGTCGGCCGCTCTTCCTCCTCCTCGTGTACCTCCGACGCGTCTTCGGGGACGGATATTATCCCCGCCGCCGGCGGTTCGGACGAAAACTCCTCAACTATCGATGGGTCGAGCGATAGGTCCGGTACGCTGTGTCCTTCTTCGGACACCTCCGAGACGAGGGGCACATCTCCCGGTGACTCTTCCGAGATCGCCAGAATCGGCGAGCGTCGCCGGCGGCACCAGTTCGGCGGCGGCGGCGTCCTCCTCCATCCTGCTGGCCTCCGACGAGTCCTCCGGTTCCTCCTTGGCCTCGTAGAATTCCGTCTCCTGTTCGGACGAGGTGCTGACCACGCTGTTGGACTGTTCCAGGGGCGTTTCCGGCGTCAGCAGGGGAGTCCCTCTCGGAGCCGTTCATCGAGTCCCTGATGACGCTGGCGAACAGCGTGGTCACAATCCTGTCTATGACGGCGTCCCTCGACAGGCTCTCCTTCAGCAGGTTCATGATCTCCATCTTGCGCTTGGTCAGCAGGTCTTCGTCGGGCGAGGTGTCCGGCCCGCGTACCGAGTCCAGCGGTATCGAGCTGACGTCCTTGTCAGAGAGGTCCTCGAAATGTGTTCTTCAACCGGCAGACTTACGGACTCCTCGAAGGGCGCGTACTCCGATTTTCCTCTTCCTCCTCTTCGTCGTTCTCTTCTTCTTCCTCCGCCTCCTCCCGAGCCGGCTCGACGGCGTCGTCGAAGCCCGAAGGGGTCTGACGACCGGCGCCTCCTCCTCCTCCTCCTCCTCCTGCTCCTCCTCCCGCTCCTGTTCGTTGTCGATAAAAGGAATGTTTTCGTCGATATTTACAGCGCTGAAAAATTTCGGTATCTCGCTTCCGGTATTTACAACACCGTCGGCCTTCCTGTCGACGACCGTCCTCGTGTTGTCCTCCTCTTCGTCGTCTTCCGATTCCGAGGACGAGGATGAGGTGGAGGAGGAGGAAGTGACGGATTCGAAAGATTCACTACTCTCTTCGTCATCGTCTTCCTCCTGCTCCTCCTCCTCCTCCTCCTCCGAGGATGAAGAGGAGGAGGATTGCTCTTTAGTTTGCTGTTTTGGTGGTTCTTCCTCCTCCTTCCTCTCTTTTTCGCTTTGTACCACCTCTTCCTCCTCCTCCTCCTCTTCCGAAGATGAAGAAGAAGAAGAAGACGAAGAGGACTCCACTTTAGTTTCCTCCCGTTTTAGCGGCTCTTCCTCCTCCTCCTTCCTCTCTTTTTCGTCGTCCCTTTCCTCGCTTCCGGCTTTTTTTTTGTCCGCATCCCGGCTCGGTTCTTCTACCGGATGAGGAGGAGGAGGAGGAGGAGGAGGGTCGTCGGTGTTGTGCGGTACCCGGACAGTGAACTGAATTTCCGGCGACGGTTCTCTCCTGTCGAGGTGTTCGTAGCTGGTGTACCTCTCGGGCGGTAGGTACTCGGAACTCCTCCTGGCCGACCTGGCCGCCGCCTCCGACAGGTTCAGCATGCTCGAGGAACAGCCGTCGGCGGCGGCGATCTGCAGGGAATGCGAGTTGGCGAAGTAGCAGCTGGTCAGATACCTCTGGACGTCCGAGTACCTCCTGTTCCTCTTGAGCCTCAGCTGGGCCGACCTCTGCTGTTGGGCCGAGGCCTTCGACAGCTGCATTGTGGCGTGGACCACGGCGTTGTCGATGCCCAGATTGGTCGGGCCGTGAAGACTTTCGGGGACGGCGGCGGCGGCGGCCTCCTGCTCCTGGAGCCAGGACTGCACCCTGGACGACGTGCTGCCCGCCGTCGACCCCCGCCGTTCGACTCCCCGCTGTTGTTGTTGTTGTTGTTATTGTTGTTGTAGTTCCTGTTGTTAGTATTAATTGTATAATCAAGACTCACCTCGTCCGGTTTCTCCCCACCCCGCCCCGCCACTCCCTGCACCGCTTCATCCCCTTCTCATCTGTAATCATTCAGAAATAAATCAAACACAATTTACCCTAATATTGGTTCGATCACTTCGCCGCCCCCACCTTTATAAACCTTTTACCTTTGCCCACTGGTCTTTTGCTAGACCCGGTTTCGGCCGCTCGCCATCTTCAGTAGCGGTGTGGGGGGGTCAGTGCACTACAAGTGACACAGTGACAGTGGGCATTGAGGATGCCCCCGAAAAACATACAAAGTGCCTAACACAGCGCTACTGAAGATGGCGAACGGCCGAAACCGGGTCTAGCGAAAGACCGAACCGCAGCGAGACAGGAGACAGAAACACCACGAAACTACAGTCTTTTCATTTTAATCGAACATCAATATCGCTTACTGTATTGTACAGTTGTGACAATAAACAGTGAAAATGAAAATATTAAAATTCAGTGATTCTACGCTTTCTTAACCTGTAGTCAATATATCAGTCTAACAGGAATCGATCCTTCTTAATTTTCCAGCTGCGGGAAAAGTATTTTGGGGAAAGAGGTTTTTTAATTTTTTTCCCAAAGTTATTTTTAACACTTATTACGCAGGAACGTCCCGGGCAATTAATTCAGTTTTACAATTTATGAAAGAGTTTTCATAAATAACCGTAGATTTCATACCGTGTTTCTGTCTCCTGGGTTTTGCTCGCCATCTTCAGTAGTTAGTCACTTTTGGCACTACTGCTTAAAGTTCAGTTTGGTAACTACTGAAGATGGCGAGCAGCCAAACCCCCACGGCCGATCTGGCAAAAGGTTCCAACCCTACAATAATCGCTTTCAATTTAAACTCATTTTTAAATTGAAATATTCAGGAAATATTCAGTATTCAGTACAGTTTCAAAATCCCTATTGTTTGAGAGACAAACAATTGTTCGGTCCGACAAAAGCGTTGTTACAATGAATTGATTTGTTAAATTTTAACCCTAAGAGATAATTTATAACAATATATATATAGAAAGGAGTATTTTATTCCATACCGAAGAAGAAACTTTGTTGGCTGACTCAATAATGAAAAACCTTTTTATTTTTGCCCATAATTATGAAAGTGGTCCAAGTCATATATTTATGGTTTCGAGATATTTAAATGAATGCTTTCGAATAAATTAACAAATATTTTTATATTATGCGACATTTTAATTTAAAATTTTATTAGTCTCGATTAATGGAATTTTTCTATGAATATGAAATTTAGTGGAAATTTCATATGAAAATGTATTTAAAGTTTGAATTGACTTAGACCAGTTTCATAATTATGGGCACATTTATTTCCATTATTCTAAGAAGAAACTTTGTGGGCTGACTCAATAATGAAAAACCTTTTTTATTTATCCTACAGAATTATAAATGGGAAATAGGCTAGAAGAGCTATAAATAGAGTTTATATATAAAATTATAACGTTGTAAATGTTTCGGTTTTCACATCATCATGCCCCCCGTAAAATGGTAGTTTCGATTTAATAATAAAGTAATTCGGTAATAAACCGTAAAATTGTCAGCGACCGCTTAAGATTGCGCGGAGTTGAGTGGGAAGAACTTTCAAAGGTTCGAACGGCCCTTGGAGCTTGGGGCTCCATCCGAAGGGTTTTCGCCCCTTTTCACATTCATCCGAGGCCCTCGCCCTTCGGGTGGGATTATCTTATAATAATCGTAAATTCTCATAAATCGAACGCCACAACAACCTATTTTTTTGGCGAAACTTCGCTGAAATGAAGTAAGAGCGAAAAAGCAGAACGAAGTCTCATGTCAGGGACGAGGTGGGGGAATTAAGTGTAAGAAGAAATGTGAAAAAAGTGATAATAAAACGAAAAGAGTGAAGAAGAAAAAAGAGTCTGTATTTGTTATAATAATAGATATAAGAAAGAGTATATATATATATATATAGTATAAGAAACATAGAAGAACAACAACAGGTTTGACAATGAAAATTCTGTTTTGAAAAAAAAAGGCCAAAAATTTTTTTTTCACGGGAAAAACAACACACAGAACAGTCTGAAAATACAGGGAAAAAACCATTTTCCTTTCAGCCGATGTTTGATGGCAGCGATGAGAGTTTATTTCTTCGACAAATCTACTACTATAGACGGGCCAACTCGACAGGGATCCAGTATAGGATTTCCTCGAGGAAAACCTCCCGGGGACCGGTTTTCCGACCGCCTGGAAAAACAAATCTCAGGACAGAGAGAGAGAGAGAGAGACAGGGGAAAATCCGAGAGGAAGAAAAATTTTTCATTTGATGAAGTTTTACATGTATTCGGTGCTCTAATCGGAATCCTCTCTATCCGGAACTCTTATTTCGGATGTCCACCGTCTTCAGTAGTCACAGTCAGTGAGACCACCGCCGATACTGAAATCTTCTAACCAACTCCACGATTCGGCTTCTATCCGAGAAATATTACTGGTCGATAGGTTTCATTTCTAATCTACAATATTAGCGCCTCTCGTAGTGCGCTTGGTGATTTCGGTGTCCCAAGATTATGAATTCGCCACAATTCTTACCGTATTCAAAAAAAAAAAAAAACAGCCATTCGACAGCCGATAGTTTATGGCCAGTACACCCTTTACGACAGGAGTAAGGGAAAGAATACGGTGGTAGGTATCGGGTCGGCAAGACAACATCTTCCTTGTTGTTGTTCCTGCGTTATTATTTGTGGTCGTTAACGAAGCGTTAAGAGTGTCGGTATCGGTTCGCAAAATTCCGGTCGGGGGATTTTTCGTTGAAAGACGAGGGGAGCGCTCCGGAGGACTTCCGGTCTGGAGGAGGTCGACGATGACCCCCCGAATAAAGGCCATAGTTCAACACCGGGACATTGCGGAGAAGCCGAATGTATCCTATACGCGCCTACTGTGCAAAGATGTTGACGTACTTGAAAATATGTACAACGCCGCTTGTTGTGGTGAAATCCGCAATTATTTGGTCGCCGACCCGATAGAAGACGATGGGAAGTGGATTTCGACACAGTTTCCCGACGATCTGACCCAAGATGCGAGGTGTTGACAGACGACGACGACAACAACAACAACAACAACGACGACAACAACTAACAAACATTGGGAGGACAACAGAAGGAAGTCTAATCGGTGCTCTGTCTATCCCCCAGGTTCTTCTTCGTCTTCGACAGTTCCCTCGTCCTCATCCTGGGTCCCTCCTCCTACCAATATCCGCGCCTCAACACCGGCTCCGTCCTCCCGTCCGGACCGTCGCTCCTCCTCCTCGTCCTCCTCCTCCGACTCCCCATCGTCAGGCTCGCCCGTCGACCACCTGACAAACAGGCAAAATACAGAAAATATGTCCAAACGGCATCGATTCCCGACTCTAGAAGATAACGGAGGAGACAAAACGGTAAGGGGAGAGACGCAAGAATACGGTGAGTAGAAGACCACGGTTGGGAGATATATTCCTCGTACG
>JACDQD010000074.1:0-35000 GCA_019843655.1 Lethocerus indicus | reverse complement strand
CTCAGTATCGGCTGTCGAATGGTTTTTTTTCTAATACGGTCGCACCGACTCTACCGCAAGAACGGTTAATTTTTGTTATCAAAACACAAATTTGTAAACATACAAAAGAACGATCGGAAAAACTAAAAAAAAAAGCTCAGAGCGAAGGACTACCGGAACAGAAGAACAATTAGGCGATTTAGGCAGTGTCCGGATCATTAAAAAAAATGGGAATATACTAGATTAAAAATTCCGGAAAATATAACTCGAAACGCCGAATTTATTTCAATTGTGCACTTTCGTACAGTTTTGTGACGGGCAATATCTTGAATGAATTGTACGGATACAATTTTTCTCGAAATAACCAGTCCCCAATCTGTCCCTCGGAATTCGATTTTAGGATCGATCCAATAAATAGTTTTCGTATTGTTCAGTCTTGTTTTTCGGCGGTTTCATTATCGTTCGTATATACGGACCGATTGAATACAAATTTGACGTTTATAAAAGTTAAATCCGTCGTATACGTTACTCGCTCCAGCTTTAACTTTCGGCTTTTAGGCGATGTCAGCTATCGCTCTAATAACAATTTCAATTGCAGTATAAGCGAAAGACGAAACCGGTCGAGAGGAGACGGAAACACCGACTAATGTGTCGCGATATATATATATATTGTACGTTATTATAATATGTGCGTCATGGAACGCTCTGGCGAAGGGAGGCTGTATGTCCGCTGGGAATGTCTAGTGAAATATTGTCCGACAACGAAAACGCCGGTTGTTCTATCGTGTAACGCCCTCCATTCGTGTACTGACCCTAAACTGTATCGGCTGTCGAATTAGTTTTAATACGGTTCCCCGACTTTATTGCAAGAATTGTGGCGAATTCAAATCTTGCGTCAATTTCTGGACAACACCCCCGTACAAATGTCTCTTGTTGTATAATTTAGATAGTTGAGACACTGAAAGTGTGTCGGATTAGATGGCGGGCGCTACACTTTTTCTGTCTCTGTTCGACGCAGTCGGTGACCGCCCAGACGTTGCCGTTGTGCAGTCTGAGCGCGCGCCTCCGCCGCCGATATCGTGCCGACGATGTTCTCCTTCCGCTCGTGGCCGTAATTTGTCGCCAGCGTCACCACAGTATCGATCATATTCTGCCAGTTGTCGATGAGCCAACCGACGGGTCGTTCTCACCGCAATGGGAGAGCGCGACGCCGAGGTCTTCCGCCGTGAACTGTTGCTCTTCCGCCTCCTGTCCAAACAGCAAACACCATTCAATTTTAATATACCCGTTTTTGTCACAACGGCTTCCGCCGCCGCCGTCTTCAGTAGCGGTTGTAGTGTATCCGTATAACGCATTAAGTACGGTAATTTTTAACACGTTCGCGTCACCCATATACGGGTGACGCTTTTCTTGTCGAAGTTAAATAAGATTTTCAGTCGCATTTTTAAAAGAAATTTAATAGAACAACCGCCGAAGTATAAATATAGAATATGCGGGGATAAAAATATCAAAAGTATAAATATAATACTCTACTTTTTATTATTAATTTATACGTAGGATAAAATATTGCATTATCTATCAGTCCAGGCACATCCGTGGCAATTTCGGCAATTCAAACAATACGTTGTCGTTTTTTAACGTTTTTCCTCGCTTGTCTTGTTGGGCGCCGAACGTGTTAAATTTTTTCTTCTACGACATATGTGTTTACAGGAAGTTTTTTTATTACCTTCAGTAATTTCACATTATATATATATATATATATATATATATATATATATATATATACTATCATCGTGTTGAAATACTCGTTAATTATGATTATTATTCGAAATAAAACGCGATCGGTCTCATATTTCGTTCAACTCTGTCTAGT
This sequence comes from Lethocerus indicus, assembly GCA_019843655.1. Lineage (NCBI taxonomy): Eukaryota > Metazoa > Arthropoda > Insecta > Hemiptera > Belostomatidae > Lethocerus > Lethocerus indicus. Next base: position 33,148 of record JACDQD010000074.1, on the reverse strand, counting down.
GCCCCTAACGGCCAAATTTCTCGATTTGAAAACGAAATATTCGACGAACCGATTTTTAAAAACATATTCTGAGGCACTGTTCGATAATAACGCGTCGTAATAAGTAAATTTTATGCAGAATTTTCCGGAAAAAAAAAAAATTCGGTACTTAACACGTTGACTGCCACGGGGGCCACCCATGCACGTAAAAGTACATAATTAGTGTAAACATTGATACCGATACATTTTTCAATAATACCGTTGTTACTATAACGGTTTGAAGAAATTAATGCAATATAGAGCATGATTTGTAATTAATTCGTGTTTGTTTTTTTCATCGCATAATGAAATGTTTGCGCCTTGGGCAAAGTATGTAAAATGCGCCTGGCAGTCAACGTGTTGACGGGTTTAATAATAGTGCTACTAAGTTTGGAGTGTGGTACTACGACCTCAACAAAAAGCTCTGTCTTACATTTCAGTATTGTCGCCTAACATATACATCCAGAGTGACGAAAAAGTAACTAACACCGCCTACTGAAGATCTAGCGAAAGACGAAACCGGTCGTGAGGAGACCGAAAAAATACGCATCAACAACATTCATATTTTGCGAAACGAATTTCTCAATACTCGGTTTTAGACCTACACAAACGATTCGTGTATCTTATGTGTATTCGAAGAAAAAAAAAAATAATGTATTCGCATTCGGTATACAGACAATACAAGAGGTATACACTCGAAACCTTGGGGGCGAATCGGATTAAATGAAATATTAGGGGGCGCCCGAAAGTATAATCAACAATTTGATAAAAGATGTATTTCGGTCTCGAGAGGAATTCCTCAAGAGGGGAATCGAAAAATTTGTCAGAAATTTGGCAGAGAGTTGATAATATCGGTGAATATATATATAATAGATTGATAATTAAGGTTTCTTTTTTAGCAATATAAAATGAATTCCAAAGTCAAAATGTCGATTACTTTTGGGTATACCCCTAATATATTGTTACTGATCGGCTTCCGGTAAGATCACGATATATATATATATATATATATATATATATATATATATATATATATATATATATATATATAAAGGGTATCCCGAAATTAACACAGGATTTGAATTCGCCACAATTGAGGGTCAGTAGAAATGGAGCGTTACACGATAGAACAACGCGTTTTCATTGTCGAACAATATTTCGAAAATAATGAAAGTTCGACAGCCCAAAGTCGCGGAACTTGGTCGTCCAAAAACAAGCCGTTCAAATGTCAATATCGAAGTGAACGTGTGGATGCGGATTTTTCGAACGAAATCATTTTTAACGACGAAGCACAGATTTTCACCTCGATCGGCTGTCGAACGGTTTTCTTTTTTTAATACTGATTTCACTGCGAGAACGGCGGCGAATTCGATTCTTGCGCTAATTTTGCGACGCCCATTACGAGCATTATCGTAAAATACAAATATCGTCGGAATTATCAATATTCTCGCAACTGTTCTTACCCTGAGCAGTTTGACCATTTCCAGACCCTGTTTGACCTGTTTCTGTACGAGCGTGCTCATGTAGTCCGAAGAGGGTTGCGAGCCGGACCGTCTCGAGTTCTGTAAAATGTCGCAGTGTTTCTTCGTTTATTAAATATATATATATATATATATATACAACAATGAATTTTGTTTCGGGGGTCGTTTACTACCGCTAAAATTCAAATCGGCGCCCTAATCAACACCTCTCTTGAATACCACACCTCGTGAACCCTACGGGCACGTTAAAAAAAAAGAAAAGGCTATATCTATGGCTTTAATTATCAATTGTGTATATATAAATTTTGAAATTCGGGGTCCAAGTTATCATCGATAATGACCGTTGATAAGGAGGCCGGTTCTGAGATCCTCCTCGATTCCGCTTGACTTCCGGTCGTCGCCTGGCTCTCCGCGTCCGGACTTCGGCTCCTTGGCGGCGTCACCGGCAGGCTCTGAAAACGCAAAAATATAATAAATATTCGTTTGAAACGGCTCCGAAGAAGGACAGAAAACGGAGCCTTTTATTCAATTTATCGGGGTGCCCAAAAGTAATCGACATTTTGGACTACGGAATTCATTCTATTCTGCCAAAAAAAAACTTCGAATTCCCGATTTTCGATTCCCTCTCTTGAAGAACTCCTCGGTACACCTAATATATAATATATTTTATAAATTACAAAAAATATTTCCCGATTAGCCCCATACTCTGTCGACACGGTGGTCCACCGGGTGAGTTATACTTGGCCGAATAAAAGAAAATTTCCATTAGTTACTTTACAATTATTTCAGTTCAACAGAATACCGTAGAATCTTTTTGTATTTGTGTTTCTGTCCCAAAAGTAATCGACAATTTGACTAACTTTATTATTCTACTATGTTTCCCTCGAAGATGAACAATTCAACTTTACCTAACCGAAGGAAAAGATATACGGGACAGTGAATGTTTTATTTCCTGTAAAAAGAAAGATACAACAAACTGTATCGATATATTTATTAGCCCTATGAGTATATTATGGTATATCGTATATTTTCCTTTGAATCGTTACAACTCAACACTACTTAGCTGTAGGATTAGATTCTAATGAATATTTTATTTAGTGTTAGTTTTTGTTTCTTGTGCATCGCAATTAGATTTATTACTATGAGATAAAAAGGATTTTTTTTTTTGAAGGAAACCTCCCCACATTTCAAATATTAACATTTGCACTAATCGTTCGACAATAATCGCTTTCTATTCGGTGTAGTCGAAAGTAATCGACAATTTGATATAAGATGTATTTCGGTCTCGAGGAGTTCGGTTCAAGAGGGGAATCGAAAATTTGCCGGAAAAGTGGCAGAGATATTATCGGTGAATATATAGTAGATTAATAATTAAAATATCTATTTTTTAGCGAAATAAAATGAATTCCAAAGTCAAAACTGGTTGATTACTTATGGGTACCACTAATATATGCAGCGATAAACGATTGGTATATATATATATATATATAAATATGGAAGTTATCAGTAGAGTTCTTGCCGTTCGCCATCTTCAGTAGGCCTACTGCGGAGGGGAAAAAAAAAATATACATAAATTAATTTTCAAACGGACACAGTCCACTGTGCCTTCTTGGGACGTATAGAAAAGAAAATATTCTCTCGTCACAACAACGGGAAGGGGAAAACTACGAAAGGAAAATTCCAACCGGAAAAAATCGACAAAACGACAGCTTTTTAACACCGGAACATTCAAAATTGTTAGTTACACAAGTGGTGAGCAATTACAATCTCGGGGCGGAGTGCAGCGTTAATTAATTTTATATCAAAGCGATTACTACTGGGCGTGGCGAGGAATACGAAATTCTCTACGTCTATGTTCATCCACTCCTCTATGTGACGGCGCTTTCGGCCCAGAGCGGACGTAAATCTTTCCATCGAACCTTCAAAAAATGGTCAGTCGAAGAGTCGAAAAGTGACAGTGATTGGCGAAGATATTTATAGCTAAAAGGCGGCGTAGAGCGACCATTTTTTTTTCCTTCGTCGGAGAAAGAGGTAGAAAGTGTCGTTGAAGACGGAATAATCCGAGGGGGAAATCGGCCAAAAATTGTACCTTTCGCCTCTCGTTCCGGGCTTATAATCGAAGATTTAAATACGAAATTGGGTGGACTTTAAATAAATTTCAGATAACAACTTAAAACAGCGTAAATATTTTTAGTCTTATATATCGGATTGATGACCGACGCAGCCCGAACCGTCAGGATTAATAAATCTCATTCCATCGACCGTCAGGACCTCAATTATCTATCGGTGACTCGCGGTAGGATCGTTTATACTGCGGCTAGAAGTGGCGGGTTGCGGACGAAGAAGAAGAAGAAGAAGCGGTGGTGGTGGCCGCACCACCGTCTTCGGCAGCATCATGTTCAGCTTCCAATTTTTCGAAAAACCTCGTCGAAACAGCCGCGTAAGATGGACAGAGAGAGGTCAAAATTGAAATCGAAAAAAATTCTAGACCGGTAGCTCAAACAATAGACGGGGTACGACGTCGTCCGGAGACAGCGATTTCCAAACTGGGCACGAGCTCTGAAAGAATTTTCATGACGAATAATATTAAAACGTAAAAGTGTAATTTATTTAAATAATTCTCAATTAATCTCTATGTGTGTGTGTGTGTGTGTGTGTGTGTGTGTGTGTGTGTAGTGACTGCTACCAAAGGACAACAGCAACAATATGTATTTGTATGTATGTATATATATTCATATGTGTATGTGTGTGTTAGTGACAGTGCCGCCAAAGGACAAAAGTAACTATATTTATGTGTGTGTGTGTATATATATATATATATATATATATATATATATATAAAAGGAAATTCTTTTTAAATGGAGGCAGAGTAAACAGGACAGTGTTTGGAAACCACGGGTTATATTAGGGCCCTGTCGATGAATTATTAGTCTGAAGAAGGTGCGGCGATTGCACTCTGCGCTGTCCAAGAATGAGTAGAGTGCATATATAGAGTAAGAGAACACTTCAGCGGGCGGGTTTCAAATTAGGACTTGGGCTGAGCGACAAGGGGGGGGGTGGGGCAAAGCCTACACTATACAATTATTATTTTATAGAGGGTTAGTCGCCTAATGAAAGCTGTACACCGGGTGTTGTCGTGCGTCGCGGTTGTTGTTCTGACCTGGGTGTCGCTGAGCAGCGACTGTCTGCTGAGTGACCTGAGCGGCGGCTGGTTCCATTCGTGGTCGGCCAGAGAGCTCGCCCTCTTCAACTTCCTGTTGGCCAAAACCTCGTACGTCTGCAAAAACAGAAAAACAGACCGCAACGCCCTCCGTTCATATATATATATATATATATATGTATATATACATAACAGAATCCTCTGACCGGGACATTGACCGCACACAGGCCCACCCAACAACAACCAACAAGATCAGTGTTACGATACCTGGGTGGATATACTCTGAGGCGGAGGGGACGCCCCTTCGAGGTTACTGATTTGTTCCGTTCGGCGAGGACCGTCGGACCTACAACAAGAAAAAGAGAGACGGTTTCCAACATTTTTCCAAAACCCGCCCCCAGAAACAGCCCCCGGGAAGGATCGGACTCAGAGAACAGATTTCAAAAGATTATCGAAAAGACCAATTTATTCCGCCAATTTTTGCGCCGCTATTATAAAAGAAAAAAAAAAAAATTTTTTTTTAGCCGTAAATTTTAGTGCCGATCCAGAAGGAGATGGTCCTCCTGCGCATACCTTTCTTCTTGTCGGGCCTGGGCGACGTTGCCGAAGAGCGTGTCTCGGCGAGGCTCATCCTGCCCACGCTTTCGCTCAGCCTCTCCTCCTGTCGTTGCTTCTTGGCTCCTGCTGCCGCTGCTGTAGGTGGTGTTGCTGTGGCGGTGGCTGCTGCTGCTGCTGCTGCTTGGCGCAATCTTCACTTCCGTCTTCTGGAGTTTGGGCCTGGGCGTGGTTTTGCAGCATACGGCGCAGACCCTGGTGCCGGGCTCGTTGGACGAAGGTGCAGTGTTGGCACTCCCATTCGGCGGTGGGCACCGGCCCCAGCGGCTCCTCCTCCTCCTCCTCCTCCTCGGGCTCCTCCGCACCGAACAAGGAGGAGACTCCGCGCCCCATTGAGCGTGGCGGGGGCGGCGGGCAGGTTCCTCTTCGGCCGACTCCTCGGTGGACGGGTGCTTATTTTGGGCGGGCTCTCCTTCTTGACCCTGAGGTCGACCGGCGACCTCCTCCTCCTGCCGGTGTCCGAGAACCTTTCGTTCCTCCTGGCGGTGGCCGCTATAGTGTTGTTTCTGGGGCTCTCCCTCGGCCGCTCCTCACCGAGAGCGTCTCGTCGATATCGCTCTTCCTGCCTGCTGCTCCCTCTCGAACACCGCTTCTTCGTCGTAGCCGGCGGCGTCCTCCTGGCGGTCCTCGGGCGGTGGCGGCCAGCTCTCTGGCGTACCTCCGCCGCCCCTCTCTGACACCGTCTCCTCCAGGTCTGATCTCCTCCTGGCGGGCGCTCCGTGCCGCTCCGTCCAAGACCGACCTCTTGCCGTCTTCCAGGTCGGACCTCCTCCGTCCGCCCCTCATCGACGCGGTCTCCTCCCGATCGAGCATCCTCCTCGTGCTCCTCGGCGTCATCGCCTCGGTCGTACCTCCTGGTGCGCGGACGGACATGGTATCGTCGTCGTGTCGGCCCCTCCTGTCGATGCCCTCGGCCAGCGAGGCTCTCCTGGAGATGCGTTTGCCCCCTATGGAGGAGGGTGCCGGGTGGGCATCCTCGTCCGAGTCCTCGAATCGCTCTCCTGCCTGGGGGCTCTCCTGGCGCCCGCTGCTCCCCTGGAGGACATGGCCTCTTCGTCTTCGTCGTCGGAGCTGGAGCCGCCGGCGCCCTCCTGTACCTCTGCTTGTGCTGTTGGTGGTGGTGGTGGTGTGTGGTCGAGGGTGCCCTCAGGCTGTTCCTCCTCAGCGGCTCGTGTTCCTCGGCCCTGTACGGGCGGTATCATGCCCGAGCCCTGCCAGCTGCCGCCACCGGGTGCATCCCTCCGCCGGCCCACATCTGACCCCCACCTCCGCCTCCCCAATCGCCCCGCCGCCCCACATCATACCGTGGTGGTGGCAGCTCGGACAGTTCAACTGGGCCATAGAGTGCGCCTGTAAAATTATAACGACAAAATTATTTTACGATAGATAATAAAGCTGAAATATTGTGTTGACAACTAAGTGGCGTTGTACATATTTTTAAGTCGTCAACATCTTTGCACAGATAAGCCGTTGGTTTGAAAGCGCTTATAAGATACATTCGGCTTCTCCACAATGTCCCAGTGTTGAACTATGGCGATCCGAATCAATAATGGCCTTTATTCGATCATCAACGACTTCCACTGGACATCCGAGTGCTCATCTTTTAACAAAAATCCCCGACCGGAATTTCCGAAACCGACACTGCCGTTCTTTTAACGCTTCATCACCGTACACGGTGTACAACTTTACAAGCCTGCGAGGCGTTAACACCTTTGGGAAAATAAAAAGCGAAATTCGACGGAAACGCTCACCTTCAGTTCACCGTGTTTTAGCTTTTTATACAATTCACAACCGTTCAGTGTACTTTTGATACCGAATGTTTCAGAAAGGACCGAATAATAACGTATCGAAGAATCTTATCCGTGCAAAGATGTACCGACGTATGAAAATATGTACGACGCCACTTTTGTTGGTGAATTCACGCAATTACTTAGTTGTCGACCGAATATATATTGTAATTAGAGAGAGCGCAATATATAATACTGGCCTGCATCATTGGGCTAAACGGTGGCGGTACCATGTTGAGCGCGGTCATACTGCCCGAACGCTGTCCCTCTCCATGTCCCAGTCGGGGTACCCGAACCCGTCTCGCCCGATCATCTGTCGTACACAGAAAAAAACATATATATATATATAAGGCCGGTCAACTTTATTTCTACACACGGAATTATAGACACGTTTCATTTGGCAAACAACGCAAAGATAGCTGGAGCCCCAGGCTTTCTGTTCGCGAACGAACAGAATCATCGCGGATGGAAATATTCGCGAAGAATGAAGATCATAATCGGTTCGGAATTTAACCCTTACATGCATAGTAGTGTACCACGTTCGTCGGACAATTCGCTTTCCGACTTTGTTAGCCGCGTCTATTGTGTCGCGTTTACGGAACTGTTTCGCGTTCCAGATTTGTCCCAATCGCGTCACCTCGTCATGTCAGAATGTGACCTCAGCGCTATTCAACCGGTCAGCCGGGGAAACTTTGAATACAAACTATTGAAACAATATAAATCCTAAACTGTCTTTCGCTTATATTAGGGGTAGACTTTGGAATTCATTTCATTTTGCCAAAACTTTAATTATTCATCTACTATATATATATTCACCGATATTATCGAAAACTTTCCGCCGCCACTTTTCCGGCAAATTTTCGATTCCCCTCCTGCGAAAAACTCGTCAAGAACCAATATACATCTTATCAAATTGTCGATTACCTTTTGGGCACACCTAATACACACCTTTTTAAATATTTTTTAGAGATAAATTTTTCGAATATTACTCTCCGAGATCACATTAATCCTACGTAACCTGTAGATTTCGTGTATTTCTGCCGGTTCAGTCGTTAGCTAGACCGGTTTCGGTCGGTCGACATCTTCAGTAGCGCTGCGTTAGTCCCGAAAAATATCCAAAGTGCCGAAAGCGACTAACACCGCTACTGAAGATGGGGCGATCGGCCGAAACCCCAGTATAGCAAAAAAAAACTTTTTACATACCCTCGGATCGTCCTGAAATCGCATCTGGCTCGGCTGCATTCCTCCAAATCTGTCCATTTGTCTGTTCACTGCGAAAACGGTAAATTACTAAGTTGTATGCGCGCACAATTAAAAAAAGAATAAACATATAAATTATTAGGCATACACCGAAAGTAATCGACAATTTGATAAGATGTATTTTTTGGTCTTGAGGAGTTCTTCAAGAGGGGAATAGAAAATTTGTGCCGGAAAAGTGGCGGCGGAGAGTTGTGGCGATAATATCGGTGAAAATATATAGTTGATTAATAAATAAAGTTTCTTTTTTAGCGAAATAAAATGAATTCCACAAAGTCAAAATGTCGATTACCTTTTAGTACCCCTAATATACGCATTTTATTTATTTGTTATAAGCACCAAATTGAGCATCCCAGACACCGGTGAGTCATGTAAGTGACGGGCCGCTTTTCAAACACAAAGTGCGACAAGCGCAACTAGGTATTTTTCAAAATTTACCCGATCGATATCGTAAATATTGATCGAGAAAATTTTTCTCGACTCCGGTGACAAATTTTTAAATTAAAAAATTCGGTAACGGAGCGTATGAAGATTCTGTCGATATTTATGACTCTTTGGCCAGATCGGTTCTGGCCTCTGGCCGGCGGAAGTGACGCTACTGAGGATGGCGGACGGCCAGAACCGATCCAGCGGAAGACGGCAAGAATCCATCACCAAAGAATTTATATTTATAAAACTGAAAATTCCGCTATAAAGATTCTCTCCATCTTCCCGCCCGATCGGTTCAGGCCGCTCGCCATCTTCAGTAGCATTCAGTCAGCGGCGTACTCCGTCACCGACCCGACTACCGATGATCAGGAACCGATCTAGCGAAAGATCAGCCCCGACTATCGACAGAATCTTTAAATTTTTCATTCGAGCCACACGCTAGTGTTGTTATAAAATTTTCGTTTTATCGCATCAACTGACGTGAGTCGTTTTCCGATATGTATATATCTCTAGGTGTAGACGGTGAATATTAAAATAATATACTGACTGGGTGGTGGCGGCAGCGGCCTGCCGGTGATCATCCTCTTCAGGCTGCCGACGATGCCGACGTCCTTCTTGGACGGCGCCGTCATCATCCCCTGCAACCACAATCTAAATCATCGGATATAAACGACACACGGAACGACAACAACAACAACAACAACGACAGCCAGACAACAATAATTTTAGCCAAGGGAGTGCCAATTAAGAGAAAGAAAACGAAAATTTGTTCTGAGGTGTGGTGTTCAGTTCTCATGATCCACAAGAGGCGAGGGCGATGGCGATGGCGATGGGTGCGGTATGCGGTATGCGGTATACGGTATGTTACCTGATCGAATAGGGGCGTTGGCGTCGTGGGCCTGGAGGTGTGCTGGAGCCTCTTGTTGCGGCGGGGCGGGGGCACCGGCGCCACAGCCGGTTCTCCCTTCGGAGGCAGCGGGACGCACCTGCTGACCACCACCTCCTCCTCCTCCTCCTCCTCCTGTGCTCGTCCGAGCCTCCAGAGCCTAAACAGTCGCTTACACAAAAAACCACCGTTAAAGTCTTCCCGATAACAAAAATCTTTCACGTATCCCCTCTTTCGGCAATCGGAATATACGACTAAGAGCCTTCTTACCTACCGGTTTTGAAACCCTACTCCCCGAGACAGACCAAGTTTTAACCCTTTGCAATCGAAATTTTTCTCCATTCATATTACCAGCGACTCGTACCGGACATATTACCATTTGTCTCTTTTATTATGCAATCGATCGATTATTACGGAGATGGAATATTATCCATTTTCCGTTCGTCATTTTCAGTCGAATCCCCGCTCTGTCTCTTCTACATTTTCTCCTCTATCACTTTCGGATCCCTCGATATCACTTTCAATTCTCGCTGTACGTATCGTCGTATAACGGGAAATATATCACTATCGTTAGAATCGGATTCGTAGCTCGGTTCGATATTGTCTGCGTTATCGCGGCTAATACTATTTACATTATGTTCGCTATAAACTTCGAATTCTAATTCATCGCTACTACTGTCGATATCGCTATAATTTTCGCAAATTTTTCTTTTATTCGCCACATATCGGGGATATAAATATGAATTCGAAATATAAAAACGACGGATAAACTCGAATCCGATAGACTCTACTGCCGAATAACAGGACTCGAGTGCGGAATGCGGATTGTCGCTCAAACAGCGAGATTTTGCGCCGTTATCGAGAGCGTAATAAACCGCGCCACCGCCTCATTTGTCACCGAAAGCGAAATATCCTATAAATAGTTGTTACGATTTGTTTTCGTCCTTAACGCGTTAAAAACTGAAAATTATTCGCATCGTCTCTCCGTAGCGGAGCCCTCGTCGAGTATTGAAGACAAATTTTAAACGGCTCCGCTCCGGAGCACTCGACTGCAAAGGGTTAATATACCTGTTTTGTGGTCTGCGAGGGGTCGGAATACCGTCGGTTCGCGGTGTTTCTGTCTCCGAAAAAAAAAAAATATATATATATATATAAGTTAGTGACAACTAAGCATGCGAAAGCTCCCGGTTCCGATGTTTCGAGAAACCGAAACCCCCCCAAAAATTGTACAGTTAAAATGCAGAATACCTAATAGGCGAGGTTATATATCGATATCCGCTTCATTCGATATATCTATTTCGATATATTCTTTCCGCACTTTTCGGGACATACCTTTCCGTACCGCCACGAAGACGTCACGCTTCTATAAGCGAAATATTAATAATAAAACACGTTTTGACACAATATCGATATAGTTTGATAACAACTGATAAGATACATTCGCTTCTCTGCAATGTCCCAGTGTTGTGAACTATACTTTATCATCGACCTCCATAGCGCTCCTCGTCTTTCAATGAAAAACGTCTTTGCACAGATAAGCCGTAGACGGTTTCGAATGCGCTGATAAGATACATTCGGCTTCTCTGCAATGTCCCAGTGTTGTGAACTATGGCCTTTATTCGGTCATCGTCGACCTCCATCCACCGGACGTCCTCCGGAGCGCTCCTCGTCTTTTAACGAAAAATCCCCCGACCGGAATTTCGCGAACCGGTAACGACACTCGTTCTTTTAAGGCTTCATCACCGTACACGGTGTACAACTTTATGATAAAAATTAATAATAATAAAAAGCGAAATGTGACGGAAACGCCGCTTCATTTCACCGTGTTATAGCTTTTATACACACACACACGATTCGACCGGTCGATGTCATTTTCGATACCGAATATTTTACGGAAAGGACCGAATAATAATAACGGTTCGAAGAATCTTATCTACGCGAAAATTATTGCGGCGTGCTTAAAATATGTCGGCGAATTCCGCAATCACCGCAGTCGCCGAACCTGATATATAACCTCACCTGTTAGGTTATCAGTGCCCTCCCTCCTCCCCCCCCTTATCACTATTCTGAATTTTAACCGATTTTACATTCTATAATATCGCCACGATTCGAATAATTATTCTCAACGCCGGACCGGCATCGTCCCCTCGCCACCCGTCGCAGTAGCGGTAGGCCTGAGGGCGAAGAAATTTCAAATTCATCAATGTGAAATGTATAAAATTCAAACGCATACCTTCGCCAGCCGGCCTCCATCGGATCGCCGTGTTAAAATTAATCAATTTATCGCAATAATTAATTTACTAAATACTGTCATTTTCATGGCGTTGAATCCCCATTCAACCCCGGTGGGGTGTGAAATGAAATCCCTAAAATACCTGGGCTGGAAAAACAAAAAATTGGAAAAATGTCACATTCTGGCGGCCAATTCGGTGTCTCGGCCGTTCGCCGTCTTCAGTAGCGGCGTCGGTCACTTTCTAGGGGCATCCTCGTTTCTTTGTTAACCAATTTCGTATCTACCAAAACCGGGCTTGGAGTTCCACAACCGGGGAGAACCTGCCGAGGTAATCGGGATCTAATCGATATATCGATCTGTACGGGTGAATCGATAGTCGTCAATCGGTCGCGCATCTTCGCGCGCGTCAACGCGTTTTATTATATTAAATTTTTTATACATTAAAAATCCCCTTCCCTTCACTCTGATGATGACAATTAACGGTTCTGAAATTCAAATATCGTGAAGTCGCCTCGCTATCGCCGTATCTCGCGGTACGACATATCGATATTGCGAAGCCGCCACTGCGGTAAATTTTCAACCATGAAAACCGCCGGTTTCTGAATCGATTTCCAGGGCCGGGTTTTTCGACTTTCGCGAAAGTGAGAGAAAAACGTAACGATTATTAGAGAATGAATCATTTATGTAGCGGAATAAATATTTTGCAGAAAAATATTTCAATTTTCATGTCAGCCGTACATAAGTAAATGCAGTACATAGATATTCATTTTTATATATCGGTAATATTTATTTATTCAATTCGTTAAAATTATATACAGGAGGCTGTGGTAATGGAGACTTGCGCTTTTGTCGGACTCCGCGGAGGAGTTAAATTTTGAAGATAAATTGTAGGGGAAAAAAAATTGAAATAAAACCAATACCGAGAATATTTTCTTTCTCTCTAATTTAGGATATTCCGGGTGTTTGTTGGGCGTACTCTGAACGTCCCTGACAGACTCCCGATCTAAAATAGGCACTGGGCCCTAACGATGCTGAAATGATGCTAACATTTAAAATTAGATTAGACCTCTGTTCTAAAGACAACAGTCAGCTTAAATTGAAATTTTTCAGTAATATAATAATATAATATTTATTTATTTATGTACGGCTGAGATGAAAATTAAAATTTTTCAATATTTCCGAACGATAACATATCTGCTAAATAAATGATTTATTCTCTAATAATCATTGCCAGATAATATATTTTGGCAATTCATATTATTCATTAAAATTAAAAATGGATTCTTGAACTTACCAGGGATAGATTTTTTGGATTGGATTTACCGATGAAAAAACAGAAATTTGACAATTTTCTCAGCGAAAAAGGGAAAAAATTACCCATTACGGTGATAATATTAAGGTAAAATGATGCTAAAATTTAAAATTAGATTAGTTCTAACCACAACAGTCGGCTTAAATTGAAATTTTTCAGTAATATAATAATATAATATTTATTTATTTATTTATGTACGGCTGACATGAAAATTAAAATTTTTCAATATTTCTTCCCCGTTCATTCTTTGTATCTCTTATTTACAGTCGCAACGATAAAAGAGAGAAAAAAAAAGTTCCAATTCCATTGCAATTAACTTTATATTATAACTATTTCTTTATTCCCAAAAACTCTGAACTTAAATGTACAAAAATGAATATTTATCTGAAATAATTTCTACTCGTGACAATAAATATATAGAACATAACACATTTTAAATAGCTCCTTAATATTTAATTATTCGTATGGAAATATAAAATAGGAGAATTCTGTATCGCATATTTATCTATTTTTTGTCTATTTGTAAATACAATTCCAAATCCAAATTTTGATGTTTATTAATATTTATTATCACGAGTAGAAATTATTTCAGATAGATATTCATTTTTGTACATTTAAGTTCAGAGTTTTTTTTTTGTGAATAAAGAAATAGTTAATAATATAAAGTTAATCGCACCGACCGTCACCTCAAAAATAAATAATATGACAACAATTCTATTGCGATTAACTTTATATTACAACTATTTCGTGTGATAATAATTATATATAGAACATTACACGTTTCGTTATGGAAATATAAAATAGGAGAATTCTGTATCGGATATTTATCCATTTATAAATACAAAAATTGGAACTCGAATCAAATTTTGATGTTTATTAATATTTATTATCGGATTTCAGATAAATATTCATTTTGTAGATTTAAGTTCAGAGTTTTTATCGGCATAAAGAAATAGTTATCGCTATTTTCTGAGGAGACTGTAATTTATTTTTTTTGTATTTATAAGTACAAAATTGTAACTTTTTTCTCTTTTATTGTTGCAACTGTAAATAAAGATAGAAAATGACTTCAAAAATGTCCTCAAAAATAAATAATAATGACAACAATTCCATTGCGATCAACTTTAATATTGTAACTATTTCTTTATTCTCAAAAAACTCTGAACTTAAATGTACAAAAATGAATCTGAAATAATTTCTACTTGATAATAAATTTTAAAATTTGGATTCGAGTTCCAATTTTTGTATTTATAAATGGAAAACAAAAAAAGATAAATATGCGATACGGAAGTCTTCCATATGAATACTTAAATATTGAGGAGCGATTTAAAATGCGTTACGCTCTAATATTGAATGCGATTAGATCAATTTTTAATTTTATGAGTAATCGGGATAAAATTAAGAAAGAATTTTGTATTTTCCGCTTTGCGTTTCGTTAAAAAAAAAAATAAATAAATAAAGACGTATAGCGTTTTGTAAGACTTCAAAAATTGTTTTCTGACCGCAATAATAAAAATTTTATTAAGTGTAAAGTCAACGATGAATTCAAAAATTCTGCTACTGAAGACTTTTCTTGTCAATAGTCCGTTATTATTGGAGTTAGTCGTAGACTAATTTCGACGGTTGAAATAAATTTCGATCAAGATATATTTTTTGTATCGTTAACAGGTTTTTTTAAGCGCCACGGCCTTCTTCGTACAACGAGAGACGACGACAAAATGCCGGAAGATCACAACGTATATAGTAAAATGCAATCCGTCTAAATCATCGGCATCGTTTGGAAGAAAAAAATTAGAAGGTACCGCACCGAATGCTATAAATCTGAATGTTGGGACAGCGAAAACTGACAAACTTTTGCGACCGATGTACACGGAAACCTTCACCTTCCTGTTTTACCCACTTAACGAACGAGCGCATTTAAAATGGCTAATTCTTTGAATTCGCTTTTTCGAAGAGGGAATTTTCTTCGAGTTCAGCGTCCAAAATATCCGATCGAAACGATCCCTCGCGAATATATCCGAATAGAATTGAATAAACGGTACATGTGTAGAGATTTTATGGCCGCCGATGGCGGGCGTCGGGGGCGTGGCCAAACGGCAGGCCACGCCCCCGACACCCAATCATTTTATAATAATAACCCGATCAGTAATAAAATTCATCTTCGCCGCTAGAAAATTCCACTGGTTTTTCTACTCCGGTACTCGGTTCTTCGCCGTATTTTATAACGCTTAAATTGGGGATAGAAAAATTTAAATGTTCGGTCTCGAATAACACGATGGCGCTTAGCGCGTTCAATAAAATTTGGGTCGGGGAGTAAGTAATTGCGGAATTCATACGACAACAAATGGCGTTGTACATATTTTTAAGTACGGCACAGATAGGACTCTTCGATACTTAACGAAGACTTAAAAGGACGGCACCGGTTGGCTCAGGACGTCCCTCTGGAGGTCGACGATGACCGAATAAAGACCAAATAGTTCAACGCCGGGACACTGCGGATAAGCTGAAAGATAAGCCAGTTGTAGTGTCGGCGAAATATCCGCAATTACTCAGTCGCCGGCCCCAGATATTTATATTGTCATTGTGGTGATCTTGCCTTCCTGACGTGGGCCTGCCTCTTCGGATGTCTGTGGTACATGTCGTCGCAGGAGGGACAGAAATTCTGCTGTGAACACTGCCAACACTGGACCGCAGGAGCTGAAGAGCCGCACAAATCGCATCTTCGACCCTCGCCGCGCATCTTCACCTCTGAAAAGGGATTGTTTTTTTTTCCCTTAAACGTTTCCATTTTGGCACAATCAAGTTAGAGGTGTCTACAGTTGGATGACCACCCGATGGCGGCGCTTTTGGACACGATTCAACTACTGTCCCAGGGGTGGATCTCTGGGCCGGCGTCCAGGACGGTGGGACCGGGGAAAAGGGACTGAAGTCGAGCGGATTGGGATGAAGGGAATGGGGAAGGGATTCTGTGACTCGGTCCGCTGTCACCGGGCCCTACTATGACACTCCGTCCGCCTATCCTGCACCGGGATAGGTGTTCTCCGGAGGTCTCGTGGTAATAAGTGTTACAGTCGCAGGAAGGACGTGCGCGGGGATATCTTGCGGTGTAAATTGTATACAGGAGTGGACCAAGGACACTCCCAACTTGTGGTACGAGTGGGCGGTAGTCGGATGGCGCTAAACCTTCTTCGGCTCCAAAAAAGACTTTGTCCTCGAGCCAGGACTCGAGGATTAGGCAGAGTGTGCACCCGGGAAAGGATATTTATTGAGCTTGACGGCCCCCGGTCGCCATCATACTGGCCATCGAACTCTTCTGCGACACCGAGGAAGGCGGGATTTCGTGACTTGTGAAAGGTCATACCCCTGGGGGTGAGCATTGGGGATGGTGCGAAGGACTTTTGACCGGAAATCTCTGGGGATGCGAGCGAAGTCGGATGTCCTGTGTGGAATGTCGGATAGTTGGATGTTCCTGGAAGTTGATCCTGGTACACTGCCTAGGACTGGGATGGCGCTAAACCCTTCTTCGGCTCCAAAAAAGAGTCTGTCCTCGAGCCATGACTCGAGGATTAGGCAGATTGTGCACCCGGGAAAGGATATTTATTGAGCTTGATGGCCATCATACTGGCCATCGAACTCTTCTGCGACACCGAGGAAGGCGGGATTTTGTGACTTGTGAAAGTTGTAATCCGAATTGACGATCGGGAATTCGATGGAGTTGAGGGATAGGAGAAGGCGTCTTGGGAGGACACCAAAGGTAGAAGTAGATGGCCACCTCTGCCATACCGTCAACCGAATATCCGTAAATATCCAATGCATCCTTTCGGAAATTAATCAACCGATGAGTTTACCGTAAAATCGAAACTTCTGCCGTCGCGTTACAATCATTTAGAAACTGTCACAGCGTCATTTTTGTCCCTCGGCTTTCCTCCGAACAGAGAAACCGTTTTGGGCGCGTCCCGGATACGATATGTCCGCCGACAATTTACAAACTGAAAAATGTAAAATAGGCGAAGGAAACTCTCAACCTATTCCGTATACATTATTCCCTATTAATAGCCGGATATTTTTAAGGATATCAACGTTCTCTTCTCCCACTACACCGGCCGAGCAAAAATTCCACCGATGGTCCAATATAACACCGCCATTCTTCTTTCCCCCATCCTATTTTCCAATACTATCAAATTGGATCCATTAAACGGAACAATATTAAATTAAAAGTAAATAAGCGATTAATTTGTACTGGAAATATTTCAAATCTGATACACGGGACGAGAACCAAAGAATTTATACAGAATCGTATTGTTTTGTATAGAAAAGACTGAATCGTCGCTTAGATTCGAAATTGAAAACCGAGGTCGTACAATCGGACGATATTATCGCAGGATAATAAAATATAAATGACAATAATATAATTGTAACGATTTTTGAACGATCTCCAGTAAAAGATACTGGCCGCGTATAAACGCGTTTTAGATTTTTTCTAAAATGTAGAAATCAAATTCCGCCTGAAAGCTAAATTCAGCCCAATATATACGTTCGTGAATTATGTAATTGAAATAACTGGCAATAGACGTTTAAACGATTGTAACGATTTGTTGACATTTTTTTGTATACAGATCACTCCTCGCATATGAATCACTGGGGACAAAATGCAAGAAAATGCGATGGACCGTCTCGAGATTTTCAGGAAGGTAATTATTCATTGTATAATTTCTATAAATACCAAAAAATTGCGTATTTCTCTTTTGTATAATACCGCCGGTTGCTGCTGTATAATTTAGAAATAATATTGTTCAACAGCGGCCATATTAATAGTGACGATATCGAGTAGGCAGTGCAATGTACCCATTGTAATAATCGAGACCGTAACGGCTCGGTATATTTTCAGGAAGGTAATTATTTGTTGTACAATTTATACAAATAATTGTACCAAAAAAATGTGTATTTCTCTTTTTATAATACGGCCGGTAATACTGCTGGATAATTTAGAAATAATATTGTTCAACAGCGGCAATATCAATAGTGACGATATCGAGTAGGCAGTGCAATGTACCTATTGTAAAGTGTATGGACAATGTCTAGATTAAGTTATAAAATTTAAATGAATTATTAGGCCGAGTCATAAGTAACTTTCGATGCAGCTAAGTAGAATCTATTGTTTGTATCCGCCCGCTCTATGAGTTGCGGTGAAAAAAAACTTTTTCTTTTCACTGTATAGACCAGGCTTAGGTTAACCTATTTTGTCAACTCTATTTTGTGTTATAAACTTTATGTTTAAACCGTTTTTACCTCCGAAATGGAGAGTCAAAAAAGTGCATATTCCCCTTGTAACGCTTCGGGAATTTAAAGTAAGGCGAAAGGTGAAAAAAAAAACATGCGGTGTATACTGTGAAGTAACCGATTGGTGAAGTAACTGATTGGTGAAGTAACTGATTGGTGAAGTAACTGATTGGTGAAGTAACTGATCGGTGAAGTAACTGATTGGTGGAGTAACTAATCGGTGAAGTAACTGATCGGTGAAGTAACTGATTGGTGAAGTAACTGATTGGTGGAGTAACTGATCGGTGAAGTAGCCTGATCGGTGAAGTAACTGACTAGGTGGAGTAATTGATTGGTGAAGTAACTGATCAGGTGAGTAACTGACCGTTGAAGTAACTGATTGGTGGAGTAACTGATCGGTGCAGTAACTGTCGGTGGAGTAACTGATCGGTGAAGTAACTGATTGGTGGAGTAACTAATCGGTGAAGTAACGGTGAAGTAACTGATCGGTGAAGTAACTGATCGGTGAGTAACTGATTGGTGGAGTAACTAATCGGTGGAGTAACTGATCGGTGAAGTAACTGATCGGTGGAGTAACTGATCGGTGAAGTGACTGATTGGTGGAGTAACTGATCGGTGAAGTAACTGATCGGTGAAGTAACTGATCGGTGAAGTAACTGATTGGTGGAGTAACTGATCGGTGAAGTAACTGATCGGACAGTTAGAAATCGGTGAAGTAACTGATCGGACAGTTAGAAATCGGTGAAGTAACTGATCGGACAGTTAGAAATCGGTTTAATAAAATTCCGTTATGGAGATACGACGTTAAACGAGGAACCGAGGTCCACCGGGAGAAAAAAAATTAGCGAAAGTAACACATTTATTCTGCTCTCATCGAATAACGAAATTATATTAATTTACAGTGTGTGATCGGTTAACGAACGGATCGGGCGACGAACGTTTTCGAAAGATTTTTGGGGTTCGGACGACGAACAATTTCACAATCACAGTAAAAATTCTCGAGCCGTCGTCCGCTCTATTTTAATCGCACATTTTTTAAATCGAAAAATCTCCAATTCCGAAAGGGTTCGAAAAGTTCTTCCGGTCCGAAACGACCACATTTTACAAGGGAAGAAATTGACGAAATGCCGGAAAGATGGGACAAGGTAATAGCGGCGACTGTACTTAATACAGCGGGTGATCGGTTAATCCGTTCGAGATTACGTCCGCTATCCGAATTGTTCGTTAACCGATCACCGATTTACCGTATATATGTTGACGGTAATTCGATTTTCACGACGGCGTCAAATCCATTTTCAGGACTAATTGAGGAATTGTGTCGGTTGTACCGAGAGCCGAGTGGTTTCCGTCGAATTAGTTTTCGTTCGTCGTCCGAACACAACAGAAATTTTTCCCCGACTGTGTTCGTCGCCCGATCGCCCACTGTAAATTAATATAATTTTGTTATTCGTTGAGAGCGGAATAAATGTCCGATGAAAAAACAAAACGGAAGTTACTTATGACTCGACCGGTACTTTGAAATGCTAGTGAATTGCGGTAGGACCCCTTGTGTACTATACCTGGACGTACCCCTCGTCTACCCCTGACGTACCCCGTGTACCCTGGTGTACCCCTGGTGTATGTACCCCTGTTGTGTACCCATGGTGTACCCCTTGTGTACCCCTTGTGTACCCCTGATGTACCCCTGATGTACCCTGATGTACCCCTCGTGGTACCCCTGATGTACCCCCTCGTGGTACCCATGGTGTACCCCTTGTGTACCCCTGTACCCCTGTGTACCCCTGTACCCCGTGTACCCCATGTATGTACCCCTTGTGTACCCCTGTGTACCCTGTGTACCCCTGTGTACCCCTGTGTACCCCTGGTGTACCCCTGTGTACCCTGTGTACCCCTGTACCCCTGTGTACCCCTGATGTACCCCTCTGTGTACCCCTGGTGTACCCCTGGTGTACCAATGGTGTACCTCATGGTGTACCCTCGTGTATCCCTGTACCCCTTGTGTACTACCCCTGATGTACCCCTGTACCCCTGATGTACCCCTGGTACCCCTCACATACACCCATGGTGTACCCCTGGTGTTCCTGTGGTGTTCCCGAGGTGTATGCGTGGTGTACCCCTGACGTACCCCTTGTGTACTACCCCTGATGTACACCTGTGTACCCCTTGTGTACCCCCATATACCCTGACCCCTCGTGTATCCTTTATCTACCCCTGGTATACCGTGGTGTACCCCGATGAAAATGTACAAATTTTAGAATATACGAATTACCGTGCTGTAGCGGAGCGTTGGAATACGCCTGTCCCGGAAATTGATGACTTCGTAGTCCGGATCCGTTGCGGTTCTTCAAGCGGTGGCGGCGGCGGCGGCGGCAGGCGCTGCCTCTGGCGTGCTGAAAATGTAAAATAAAAATCATATACCGGCCCATAATACGATTATTATTGTCGGCGGTCAAAGCTTTATCCGTTCACTTGTACTTATCACTTGTACCATTGAAACTCTCCGCAATTGACAATTCAATCGATACTCAATTCTGGTCGGAATTCGCGAGAGTTCTACTCTCAATACTGGCGTCGACATTTTGACTTTGGAATTCATTTTATTTTGCCAGAAAAAGAAACTTTAATTATTAATCTACTATATATATATTCACCGATATTATCGCGACAACTCTCCGCCGCCACTTTTCCGGCTAATTTTCGATTCCCCCCTCTCGAGGAACTCCTCGACACCGAAAATACATCTTATATCAAATTGTCGATTACTTTCGACTACACCGAACAGAAAGCGATTATTGTCGAACGATTAGTGCAAACGTTAATATTCGAAATGTGGGGAGGTTTCCCTTAAAAAAAAAAAAAAAAATCCTCCTTCCTTTATCTCATAGTAATAAATCTAATTGCGATGCACAATAAACAAAAACTAACACTAAATAAAATATTCGTTAGAATCTAATCCTACAGCTAAGTAGTGTTGAGTTGTAACGATTCAAAGGAAAAAAATATACCATAATATACTAATACATTAATAAATATATCGATACAGTTTGTTGTATCTTTCTTTTTACAGGAAATAAAACATTCACTGTCCCAATATCTTTTCCTTCGGTTAGGTAAAGTTGAATTGTTCATCTTCGAGGGAAACATAGTAAATAATAAAGTTAGTCAAAATTTCAATTGCGATGTGAATTTCAGACTAATATTCAATAATAGATAATATACTAATATAGCCGATAAATATATCAATATGACTACTGTTATATAAAAATAAGTTTTGTTATATCCGTCATTTTACAGTAAATGTAATGTAATTCTACAGCTAGGTCGGGTGTAATTGTAATTTCATTGTGTAATTGTCCGGATCATTCGACGAAAACTTTGCAAATAATAACATTAGTCAAATTTCAATTGCAATGTGAATTTCAAACTAATATTCAATAATAGATAATATACTAATATAGCCGATAAATATATCAATATGACTACTGTTATATAAAAATAAGTTTTGTTATATCCGTCATTTTACAGTAAATGTAATGTAATTCTACAGCTAGGTCGGGTGTAATTGTAATTTCATTGTGTAATTGTCCGGATCATTCGACGAAAACGAATTTGCAAATAATAACGTTAGTCAAATTTCAATTGCGATGTAAGTTTGAAACTAATATTAAATAATATACTAATACGTCTAATAAATATATCGATACGGTTCGTTGTATCTTCCGTTTTACAGGAAATAAAACATTCACTGTTCCGGTTATCTTTTCGTTCGGTTAGGTAAAATTGAATTGTTCATCTTCGAGGGAAACATAATAAATAATAAAGTTAGTCAAATTGCAATGTAAGTTTCAAACTAATATTCTATTATAGATAATATACTAATATAGCCGATAAATATGTCCAATATGACCATCTTTTTACAGGAAATAAAATATTCGGTGTTAACTAATTTTGCTAATTTCAATTGTAATTGTGATAATAGTTTAATTGCAATGTAAAATTTCAAACTTTATGAATATACCTATCGCTATATTCGACCAAAAAAAACATTGTTAATATTTTTAAACCAATTTAACGCGATAACTGGACAAAATTATCGGGGTATAAATTGAATTGTTGTTAGGAAAAGGGCAAATTTTATCCGTGTACGGATGTGAAAAAAAATTTGAAAATGTTCGCCTTCGCGAAATTTTTCTTCCCTTTCGATATTCGTTAACGTAAAATTGAGAATATTGGGGCAAAAAGTGGAACAGCGCGTTGTATACGTGCCGAGTCTAGACCGAATCTCTGGCCGACGTCCAAACTATCCTCCAACGCCGGACTATTTTTAAAACCGGACTGAGATAATAACGGAGTAAAAAAAAACATTATTATCGGCGTTACCGCTGGAAATATTCTATCTATCTGTCGGGCCCAACCTCTTATATATCCGTATTCCTATTCCTCGTTGCACTTCGGTGAGTTCTTTCTTCCCACCCCTACTTCCCTACTCCTCCCTCTATCCGTCTTCCGGAACATTCCATGAGGCGCCCCCACCCTTGAGGGGGGATGTGGGGATGAGGCCAAGGAGGGATTAAATTTCTTATAATAGTCCACGGAGTGACACCACGTACCCCACACGCGCACACATCTTACGGCCACCGGCTTTCTACCCCCGCGTATAAATATTGAGATATTTAGCCCCGTTTTCAATTATTACGGGGGAAAAAAATGAAACTGAAATATGTCCCGAACACCAACCGGGAAGGTATGTAATAGGAAAGAATAAAGAATTTAATAACGCCCACAATTGTTCAACATGTATGTAATAGTTTTCATTATTAAAATACTCGTTCCGGCTCTGCCTCTAGCGGTTCGGTAAATTATTTTCCTCAGTCTAAATAATTACAGGAAAATTAAGAAAGAAAATAGTCACAAAGTGGCGAATAGAGAAGGTAAGGGCGAAGATGGCCGAAAAAAATATTTTTCATTATTCTGTGTCTGCGTCTAGCGGTTCGGTAAATTATTTTTTCCGCAGTCTAAATAATTACAGGAAAATTAAGAAAGAAAATAGTCACAAAGTGGCGAATAGAGAAGGTAAGGGCGAAGATGGCCGAAAAAAATATTTTTCATTATTCTGTGTCTGCCTCTAGCTGTTCGGTAAATTATTTTTTCCGCAGTCTAAATAATTACAGGAAAATCAAGAAAGAAAAGAAAAAATTCCTATACAAGCAGTCACAGAGTGCCGAATACACAAAATGGAAGGGCGAAGATGGCCAAAAAAAAACAGGAATTACCGGAAAATGTATTTTATTTTTATTTATCCCGCCCCCGACAAACAGCCCTTATTTCGAAAAGAAATTCCGTCGGTTTCGCTGCCTAAAATTGACGCGACGCACAAGTTCTCCTGCCAGAAAACTGTCTAAATATATGTTCTAAGTCTATAAGTGTCTGGATTTTTTTTTGCCTTCAACTTATCAATTTTATATAACTTCCTGCTGTTTTTTTTTTCAAAAATCAATCTGATTAACTTAACCCTTTTTCTTGTAAGCGGAAAATAAAACAATTAGAGCAGTATAATTTTAAAAAGAAATGGAAAATTAATAAAGAATATCAGGAAAATAAATGCCACAGAACGTAGGTATTAAAAGTGACTGTAAGACATTGGTAAAATTCTAGACATTTTAATGATTGAATGCCATTTTCAATTTATCGATTCGAATTATGATATTTAAAAATGAAAATAGATAAATATCTAATATCGACTAAATAAAGTTCGATTGAACGAATCAATTTCAGTTCAGATCGAGAGCGGAGACTGAGGTTCGATTGTGAATTGTTGTCGAAATAATTTAAAAATATTAATCGCTTCAAATAGAATAATTTGTTCAACCTATTGCGATAAAATGAAAAATTGCTTTTTATTTAAGTATGTTTTCATATAATGAATGGCTAAAGAAATGCGAGTTTTAAATTATTGCCTCTTTAAATGTCGCTAAGATTGAGTGAAGTAATTAAATATTTCATTTCTTATTCTTATGATATTTTCTTTCAGCATGTTGAAATGAGCAACGAAAAAGCCAAAACTTAAACGAAGCGCATAAAATATAAATCATATGAATGAAAGTTCATTGTGCCAAGAAACGAGTCCAAAATTTATACGTAAGAAATTATCTCTAATATCTGTACAGTTATAGATTAATTAAATTTCTCAATTTAAACTAACTTATTCGGACAGAAATTATTGCAGTAGAAAATATTTATTGAACCCCAAAGTGGAATCGCCTTGAACCGAAACCTTTTTTTTACATTTTATAAAAAGAATATATGGCCCTATTATTGGAGGTAACATGGAAGTTTTTTTTCTTTTATTCGATAAAACAAATTAATGTTTAAGTGAATCTGCAACGACAATAGAGTACATTGTAATAGAAGGACATTGTATAATTGGACCTAGATGTTAAAATGAGGTAAGGTGTTATATTTGAAAATGGGTCACAGTCTTATTTAAAAGTCAATCTATTATTTAGCCCGTTTTAAAATTATAAAGTGGAACTCGGGTATTCTGATTAACGTTTTCATGTTACTTTTCACATTTGTAAAGAGTAACAACAGTCCAGTACAAAACTGTGTGTAGAGTTATACAATTTATTTGATTTCTCTGTAAATTTTTCGTTTTCTATACTTGTGAAATGTGTTTAGGGCCGAAATAATTTATTCGAAAGGAGAAGAGAGACAATAATCGATGTACACTATACAAAAAGAAAGTTGTATAATAATATTGTTATCGATCGTAATGAGATGACTTTTAAATTTTCAGAATGGCGCGTAAATAAAGATTTTTTCCTGTCTAAAAATGTACAAAAGTTTGTAACGACGCCGAATTAAAAAAAAATGTCGTCGAACCCAAAGTTTTTGGGCCGAACCGATTCCGTTGGCAAACCTGCGGTGTACAATTGTCGAGTACGATATTCAAAGTGAAATTACCTGAACCTAATGGAAAACGGGTGGGTTTAATATGAATATTAATTGTATAATTATAGTTATTAATTATTATTAATGGTACGTACAAGCCATTGGGGCATGGACCTGGCGGCCCTCAGCCTCGCCGAAGGGTTGTTGCTGCCCGTCAGGGGTCGCCATCTTTCATTGCCCTGGAATATACAAAAAACATATATTTTCAAATATATACTAATAATTGGGCAAAAGGGGAAATATCCGCGGCCGTATTATAAAAGTGAACGGACAACCAATTTTATTTTGGCCGCAAAATATGCACCTGTCGGCCAAACGGCCGAGAGAGCCTTTGCTCTCTACCCCAGTTGGAAAAGTACCAGAAAACGTTTCGCACACTTCCTGCTTTCAGAATTTACGCCCCTGAACAATCGGTCTCCCCGAAAAATTTCATTTCGGTTCAACATTTTTTTTAATTTTTACGGAAACGACGCGTCGACATTTTCGTTTTTCCCGTTTCACAGTTGGTATAACGCGTCGCCCAATTTATTAAGGGCCTCCTCCCTCCCCACCCCTCCTGCGAACAAATTTTCCGGCCGGAAAATATTTTTCCGTACTAATTTTCTTTTGTTCCGATCCGGAAAACAAATAATAGCGCTATTCAAGTATGAAAATGTAAAATAAATTCGGCTATAAATAAGCGCGGCGGTTTTCCGGTCCCCGACATTTTGTTTCCGTACGCGTCCGTAAGATGGCGCCACATTTTTTTCTTTTTCACCCCTTTAAAATAGATAATTTTCCGGGTGCTCGGGGGCGGGGTGGTGGGGGAATTATCTTCCGGAAACTATATAAAATTGCCCAATAATATAGGGGCGGAGGGAAAAGGAAATTTTCGAAGTATTTTCAGCCGGTATTAGGCCGCGGAAATGAACGGTTTATCCGGACGCGTACACGATTCTATAGGGGTGTACTCACTTGCATGTTGGCATCCCACAAACGCGACGTGGACGGGCTGAAGAACCGCGTACGGACGTCGGCTGTACGCGACTGTTATAATTTTAGACACGAGGCACGTCCCCCACCCCCGGACCGTCGGTTTTTTTTTTTTTTTTTGACAGAGTGCCAGATCTCAGGAAATTCGGGGTCTCCCTCTCCATCCCTCTCTTCCAGGGGGATGACCGCGCTCTACGGGAATAGACCCGGTTCTAATAATACTGGAGGGAGACTGAAATCCGGACGGGGGCGGGGGGGGTTGGGGCGCCATTGAACTTTGAACACGCCCTGGAGGCGGAGGATCATCGCCGGCTATGTCTATAATAACACGGATTTAATGACAGATTTTAATAGATTTAATAACGGAATAAGATCTCGGGGTCGGCAACCGAGTAATTGCCGGTAAGTAGTAGTGATCGGCCGAAAATGCGTGTTTTAGGGCCCGAACTCGGCCCCAAAATGCGGTTTTCGGGCCCAGAAATGCGTTTTTAGACCCGAAATCGGCTAAAAATGCGGTTGTTAGGCCCAAAATGAGGTTTTGCGCACAAAAATGCAGGTTTTGGCCCGAAATCGGCCCAAGAATGCGGTCTTTAGAATCTAATTCCCCAAAAACGAGGTTTTCAGGTCAAAAACGGCCAAAATGCGGTGCTTATGCATGAAAATGAGTTTTAGGCACAAAATCGGCTACAAAATGCGGTTTTACGCGCAAAATCGGCCGGAAATACGGTTTTAGGCCCGAAAATGTGGTTTTGTATTCACAGAAAAGTAGGTCTTAGGCCCGAAAAGGCTAAAAAAATGCTGTTTTAGGGGCCAAATTGGCCGAAAATGCTGTTGTAAGGCCCAAGAATGAGGTTTTTGTGCACAAAATCGGCTAAAAATGCGTTTTTAGGGCAAAATTTTTGGCCCAAAATGAGGTTTTACGGGAAAAATCGGCCAAAATGCGGTGTTTAGGCCCAAAATGAAAATGAGGTTTTTTCAAAATCGGCCCAAAATCGGCAAATGCTTAAATCGGAAAATGTTTTTGGTCCCCAAAATCGGCCCAAAATGCGGTTTTTGGCCCATAAAAATGGTTTTAGGCCAAAATCGGTTTCAAAAAATGCGGTTTTAGCGCAAAATCGGCCAAAATGCGGTTTTAGGCCCAAAATGTGGTTTTTAAAAAATGAGGTTTTAGGTGGAAAATCGGCCCAAAAATTAGGTTTTATGCAAAATGCGCGCGGTACGCCCAAAATCGGCCAAAAATTTTTTGGGCCCAAAATGCGGTTTTAAGGCGTAAAATCGGCCCAAAATGCAGTCTTTAGCCCAAAAATGCGGTTTTAGGCGGATTTCACCGCCAACCGTAACAAAATTCAAAAGTTCTTGGCCAAAAAGGTCTTTAGAAAATGTATCTTATACCTGGTTTTGAAACCATCTACGGCCCTTAAAAAACGGAGGGGGGGATTTTTCGTTGAAAGACGACGAGGAGGAGCGCTCCGGAGGACTTCGGTCTGGTGGAGGTTCCGAATAAAGGTCATAGTTCAAAACTAGAGAAGCCAATGTATCTTATACCTGGCATTGTGAAACCATCTACGGCTTATCTGTCCAAAATGAGGGAGGGGGATTTTCGTTGAAAGACGACGAGGGAGGAGCGCTCCGGAGGACTTCCGGTCTGGAGGAGGTCGACGATGACCCTGAATAAAGGTCATAGTTCAACACTAGAGAAGCCGGAATGTATCTTATACCTGGCATTCTGAAACCATCTACGGCTTATCTGTCCAAAATGTACTGAGTGTCGGGGGATTTTTCGTTGAAAGACGAGAGAGGAGCGCTCCGGAGGACTTCCGGTCTGGAGGAGGTCGACGATGACCCCCTGGAATAAAGGTCATAGTTCGACACTGGGGTCATTGGAGAAGCTGAATGTATCTTATACCTGGCATTCTGAAACTCGTCTACGGTTTATCTGTGCCAAAATGTACTGAGGTTTGGGGATATTTCGTTGAAAGACGACGAGGAGAGGAGCGCTCCGGAGGACTTCCGGTCTGGAGGAGGTCGACGATGACCCCCCCCTGGAATAAAGGCCATAGTTCAACACCGGGGACATCGGCAGGGGAATCCGGATTCGGGAACAGCTTTGCCCCGACGTTTCGGAAGTCGCACACCGGTTCCGTCTTCAGGTTCCGTACAATTCCAAACCACAGCGGTGGTGGATTGCCGTCGTTAATCGTCCGGCGACAGGTGAGAGGAAACTCTCTACAGCCCACGTGGTCGTGGCGTCAATCGGCTACCGGCTGTGGGAGAAAACCTGTAGGAGACACCGGGTTATGTCACACACTGCGGAAGATATTGGAGGAGCTCCGTCTCTGTTATTGACGAGCGGAGGAAGAAGGAAGGGCCGGAAAAGACTCCTCAGTTACGCAACTCCGGCTCAAGGCGTTATTCAATAAGAAAAATCTGTCCGGAACCTCGACGAATTTCCCGTTGGGCCCGGAAGAAAATTATTAAAAACGGCAGACTCGTCACCAATAACTGGCTCGGAGTACACGAGAGTACATACCGGGAAAAGACTTTTCCTCGACTCTAGAGCAACTAGAGCATGATATAGAGATGAAAGGTCACTCTGCTGACCTTTGCCCCGACCTCCTGTCCAGACGTCCTGTAAATTTGGTGAGAATTTACCCGAAAATGCGGTTTTTAGGCAAAAAATCGGCCCAAATATACGGTCTTTAGGCCCGAAATCGGCCAAAAACGCGGTTTTCAGGCCCGAAATCGGCCCAAATATACAGTTTTTAAGGCCAAAATCGGCCCAAATATACGGTCTTTAGGCCCGAAATCGGCCAAAAACGCGGTTTTCAGGCCCGAAATCGGCCCAAATATACAGTTTTTAAGGCCAAAATCGGCCCAAATATACGGTCTTTAGGCCCGATATCGGCCAAAAATGCGGTTTTCAGGCCCGAAATCGGACAAAATGCGGTTTTAGGCCCGAAATCGGACCAAAAATGCGGTTTTAGGCCAAAATGCCCAAAATGCGGGGCCCAAAATGCGGTTTTAGGCTAAAATCGGCCCAAAATGCGGTTTTAGGCTCAAAATCGGCCCAAAATGCGGTTTTAGGCGCAAAATCGACCCAAAATGCGGTTTTAGGCCCAAAATCGGATCCAAAATGCGGTTTTACGCCCAAAATGCGGTTTTAGGCCCAAAATCGGACCAAAAATGCGGTTTTTAGGCGCAAAATCGGTCAAAATGCGGTTTTAGGCGCAAAATGCGGTTTTACCAAAAATGCGGTTTTAGGCCAAAATCGGCCAAAATGCGGATTTTAGGCGCAAAATCGGCCCAAAAATGCGGTTTTAGGCGCAAAATCGGTCCAAAATGCGGTTTTTAGGCGCAAAATCGGTCCAAAATGCGGTTTTTAGGCCCAAAAGCCCAAAATGCGGTTTTAGCCGCAAAATCGGTCCAAAATGCGGTTTTAGGCGCAAAATCGGCCCAAAATGCGTTTTTAGGCGCAAAATCGAGGTCCAAAAATGCGGTTTTAGGCGCAAAATGGGTCCAAAATGCGGTTTTAGCGCAAAATCGGTCCAAAATGCGGTTTTTCCAAAATGCGGTTTTAGGCGCAAAAATCGGTCCAAAATGCGGTTTTAGGCCCAAAATCGGTCAAAATGCGGTTTTAGGCGCAAAAATCGGTCCAAAATGCGGTTTTAGGCCCAAAATCGGTCAAAATGCGGTTTTAGGCGCAAAATCGGTCCAAAAATGCGGTTTTAGGCCCAAAATCGGACGAAAATGCGGTTTTTAGGATCAAAATTGGTCCCAAAATGCGGGTTTTAGGCGCAAAATCGACCCAAAATGCGTTTTAGGGCGCAAAATCGGTCCAAAATGGTTTTAGGCGCAAAATAAGGTCAAAAATGCGGTTTTATGCCAAAATCGGTCCAAAAATGCGGTTTTAGGCGCAAAATCGGTCCAAAATGCGGTTTTAAAAAATCGGTCCAAAATGCGGTTTTTAGGCGCAAAATCGCCCCCAAAATGCGGTTTTAGGCGCAAAAGGTCCAAAAATGCGGTTTTAGGCGCAAAATCGGTCCAAAATGCGGTTTTTAGGTCCAAAATTTTTAGGATCGGGTCTAAAATGCGGTTTTAGGCCGCAAAATCGACCAAAATGCGGTTTTAGGCGCAAATCGGTCCAAAATGCGGTTTTAGGCCCAAATCGATCGAAAATGCGGTTTTTAGGAAAATTTTTAGGCGCAAAATCGACCCAAAAAAAAGGCGGGTTGAAAATCGAAAATTTAAAATTTTCGAAAATCGATTTCAGATCGATCCATATTCCACCCACAAGTGTCCCTAAAGTGAGTTACACTTGCCCCTAAAAGGCGGGTTGAAAATCGAAAATTTAGGTTTTTCGAAAATTTTCTCAGATCGATCCCATATTCCACCCACAAGTGTCCCTAAGTGAGTTACACTTGCCCCTAAAACGGCGGGTTGAAAATCGAAAATTTAGGTTTTCGAAAATTTTCTCAGATCGATCCCATATTCCACCCACAAGTGTCCCTAAAGTGAGTTACACTTGCCCCTAAAAGGCGGGTTGAAAATCGAAAATTTAGGTTTTTCGAAAATTTTCTCAGATCGATCCCATATTCCACCCACAAGTGTCCCTAAGTGAGTTACACTTGCCCCTAAAAGGCGGGTTGAAAATCGAAAATTTAGGTTTTCGAAAATTTTCTCAGATCGATCCCATATTCCACCCACAAGTGTCCCAAAGTGAGTTACACTTGCCCCTAAAACGGCGGGTTGAAAATCGAAAATTTAGGTTTTTCGAAAATTTTCTCAGATCGATCCCATATTCCACCCACAAGTGTCCCTAAGTGAGTTACACTTGCCCCTAAAACGGCGGGTTGAAAATCGAAAATTTAGGTTTTTCGAAAATTTTCTCAGATCGATCCCATATTCCACCCACAAGTGTCCCTAAGTGAGTTACACTTGCCCCTAAAACGGCGGGTTGAAAATCGAAAATTTAGGTTTTTCGAAAATTTTCTCAGATCGATCCCATATTCCACCCACAAGTGTCCCTAAAGTGAGTTACACTTGCCCCTAAAAACTTGCCCTAAAAGGCGGGTTGAAAATCGAAAATTTAGGTTTTTCGAAAATTTTCTCAGATCGATCCCATATTCCACCCACAAGTGTCCCTAAGTGAGTTACACTTGCCCCTAAAACGGCGGGTTGAAAATCGAAAATTTAGGTTTTTCGAAAATTTTCTCAGATCGGATCCCATATTCCACCCACAAGTGTCCCTAAGTGAGTTACACTTGCCCCTAAAACGGCGGGTTGAAAATCGAAAATTTAGGTTTTTCGAAAATTTTCTCAGATCGGATCCCATATTCCACCCACAAGTGTCCCTAAGTGAGTTACACTTGCCCCTAAAACGGCGGGTTGAAAATCGAAAATTTAGGTTTTTCGAAAATTTTCTCAGATCGATCCCATATTCCACCCACAAGTGTCCCTAAGTGAGTTACACTTGCCCCTAAAACGGCGGGTTGAAAATCGAAAATTTAGGTTTTTCGAAAATTTTCTCAGATCGATCCCATATTCCACCCACAAGTGTCCCTAAGTGAGTTACACTTGCCCCTAAAAGGCGGGTTGAAAATCGAAAATTTAGGGAAAATTTTTCAGATCGAAAATTTTCTCAGATCGATCCCATATTCCACCCACAAGTGTCCCTAAGTGAGTTACACTTGCCCCTAAAAAGGCGGGTTCGAAAATCGAAAATTTAGGTTTTTCGAAAATTTTCTCAGATCGGTCCCATATTCCACCCACAAGTGTCCCTAAGTGAGTTACACTTGCCCCTAAAACGGCGGGTTGAAAATCGAAAATTTAGTTTTTCGAAAATTTTTCGAAAATTTTCTCAGATCGATCCCATATTCCACCCACAAGTGTCCCTAAGTGAGTTACACTTGCCCCTAAAAAGGCGGGTTGAAAATCGAAAATTTAGGTTTTTCGAAAATTTTCTCAGATCGATCCCATATTCCACCCACAAGTGTCCCAATGAGTTACACTTGCCCTAAAACGGCGGGTTGAAAATCGAAAATTTAGGTTTTTCGAAAATTTTCAGATCGATCCCATATTCCACCCACAAGTGTCCCTAAGTGAGTTACACTTGCCCCTAAAACGGCGGGTTGAAAATCGAAAATTTAGGTTTTTCGAAAATTTTCTCAGATCGATCCCATATTCCACCCACAAGTGTCCCTAATTGAGTTACACTTGCCCCTAAAAAGGCGGGTTGAAAATCGAAAATTTAGGTTTTTCGAAAATTTTCTCAGATCGATCCCATATTCCACCCACAAGTGTCCCTAAGTGAGTTACACTTGCCCCTAAAACGGCGGGTTGAAAATCGAAAATTTAGGTTTTTCGAAAATTTTCTCAGATCGATCCCATATTCCACCCACAAGTGTCCCTAAGTGAGTTACACTTGCCCCTAAAAAGGCGGGTTGAAAATCGAAAATTTAGGTTTTTCGAAAATTTTCTCAGATCGATCCCATATTCCACCCACAAGTGTCCCTAAGTGAGTTACACTTGCCCCTAAAACGGCGGGTTGAAAATCGAAAATTTAGGTTTTTCGAAAATTTTCTCAGATCGATCCCATATTCCACCCACAAGTGTCCCTAAGTGAGTTACACTTGCCCCTAAAAGCGGGTTGAAAATCGAAAATTTAGGTTTTCGAAAAATTTTCTCAGATCGATCCCATATTCCACCCACAAGTGTCCCTAAGTGAGTTACACTTGCCCCTAAAAGGCGGGTTGAAAATCGAAAATTTA
>JACDQD010000073.1:0-53846 GCA_019843655.1 Lethocerus indicus | reverse complement strand
AAACGTCAAATTTGCGTTCCGCCCGATTCGAAATGAAATGAAATCCGTGCGAGGCGAATCCGTTCGTCATTTTCAATCCAGATCCGCTCTGTCTTTCTACATCTATCACTTTCAGTCCCTCCTCACTTTCAATTCTCGCTGTCGTATATATCGTTATACTTGGGAAATATATATCACTATCGGTTAGAATCAGCTCGGTTCGATATTGTCCGCGTTATACATACGGCTAAAGCCGTCTATATTATATTGCTATAAACTTCAAATTCTAATTATTACGCTACCTACGGCGTCGATATACATTTCGCAAATTTTCTTTTTATTACGCCACATATCGGGATATAAATATGATGGAAATATAAAAGCGCGGATAGACTCTAATCCGATATAGACTCTGCCGAATAACAGGATTTTGTCACGGAAAAATATCCTAATATAAACAGTTTTATGTACGATTTGTTTTCGTCGTTAAGCGTTGAAAATGAAAATTGTTATTATCGTCCCCCGTGCGGAGCCCTCGACTTTGAAGGCAAATTTTAGCGGGCTCCGCTCAAGCGGAGCCCTCCGGACCATAATTCGAAGTGGGCGATGCTGTAGAATTTTTCGTTTATAACTTTTGAAATTCCTCACTTTATAGGAATTTATGGAGGGACCTGAGCGTGTGCTGTTGCCGTTTAATATAATAGGTGTCGGATAAAAATTTTTCTTATCTTTCTGAGCGAGCTCGCTCACAGCAGCGGATCGATCGCCGACAACATAATAGAGTATAATAACGTTCGTGAAAAGACATTTCTCCTGTCTGTCGGAGAGGGTTAAATTATCGGCCCCCCTGCCGCCCCCGTCTTCAGTAGTCACAGCAGAATTGAAAATTAAAAAAATTTCGCGGGGACAAATTAAGTGACAGACCGAGCTCGTGCCGTGCCTCGACCTGATAGTCGGTCGGCTTTCGTTCGTGGCGTCAACCGCATATAGGCTGATGGAGCTACGGCCAATTGGCGAAGAAGGCCGAAATCGGCCATGATATGGAGAGGGCGTCACCGATGAACAGATGGCGGCGTTAAGCCGCTAACAGAAGCGCAGCAACAACAGCGACAACGACAGCAGCCCGCCAAAGCGATCGGTGACAAATTCGACAAAACGTGACCGAGCAACCGACAAGCGAAGAGATTTATTAACCGGCGGCGATTGAATTAGTCGAGTTTTCAAATTCGACAATTTGGCGTCGGCAAGAAAAGCGATAGATTAGATAAACGGTTTGATAATTTGAAATACCTGTATACCTATATGTGTGTCGAGCTCTTGAGAGTTTGCGATACCGATCGCTTTATCGGCGTTCCGCCTCCTCTCGACCCGGTTTTCGGCCGCTCACAACACCGTCTTCAGTAGTTTCTAGGGTGAGTCACTCTGGCACAAGGTTCTCTTTATATATATATATATATATATATATATATATATTAAGTACCAAAGTAATCCGACATTTGACTTTGTAATTCATTTTATTTTGCTAAAAAGACTTTTAATTATTAATCTACTATATATATTCACATATTATTATCCACAATTCTCCTCGGCCAGTTTTCGGCAAATTTTACTTAATTCCCTCCTCTTGAGGAACTCCTAAAGAGACCAGAGAATACATCTTATCAAATTGTAGATTACTTTTGGGGACACCTAATATAAAGAGTTATATATTAGATGTACTAAAAATAATGTTATCAAATAATCATTTTATTTTGCTAAAAAAGACTTTTAATTATTAATCTACTTTATGTATATATATATATATATATATATATATATATATATATATATATATATATATATATATATATATATTGACCGATATTATTACCACAACTCTCCTCTGGTCACTTTTCCAGCAAATTTTCACAATTCCCCACTTCTGAGAACTCCTCAACACCAGAGAATACATCTTATCAAATTGTCGATTACTTTTGGAACATCTAATATTTAAAGAGTTATGTTGAAATTTTTAAATGATAAGACATTTTGCCTTCAATTCATTTATTTGCTAAAAAAGACTTTTAATTATTAATCTACTATATATATATATTATATATGACCGATATTATACCAACTCTCCAGGAGACTTTCTTTCCGGCAAAATTTCCCCAATTCCCATTATAGAACTCCTCATGAGACCAGAGAATACATCTTATCAAATTATCGATTACTTTGGTCACCCAATATATAAAGAGTTATATTAGAAATTTTAAAAGTAATCGATATTTTCATTTTAATTCATTTTATTTTACTAAAAAAGACTTTTAATTAATAATCTACTATGTATATATTCACTGATATATCGACAACTCTCCATACTTCCTTTTCCGGCCAATTTTCTATTCCCCACTTCTAGGAACTCCTCAACACCAGAGAATACATCTCATCAAATTATCGATTACTTTGAACATCTAATATTTAATAAATTATATATTATATACCCCAAAATAATCGACGATACCCTGACTTTAATTCATTTATTTTGTTAAAAAACTTTATCGATTACTACGGCTACACCCAAGTAAAATAGTCATAAATTAGATTAAGGTTTTAAAAGCGAAAAAAAATCTTTCCCCACAATATAAGTATTGACAAGTTTATAACAAGCGGTTTGGTGAATTATTATCACATTATCATCATATTATCATTATATATATATATATATATATATATATATATATATAAGTTAAGTAGGCACGTATAGGAATTTCAGCTACGATTTACGGCAAAACAGAATTTCAGCCACGATTTGGTCTGAAAACAGAATTTCTGCCACGATTTGACGCCTGCCACCGGAGGCGTGCGCGTCGCCGCTACTGAAGGCTGACAAGCGGCGGCGAGCCGAACCGACCGGCGACAGGAGTCGGGCGTTTTCGGCGAATCGTTTATTTAATATATATACACACTCAGTTATCGCCGAGGTGTTTTTCTTTTATGCGGGCATACAGATTCGTACGTTCGATTCGTACGAGCAAGCGTGTCGGGCGTAACTCGCTCGCAACTTTGCGCGGTTCGGTAATATTATTTACAAAGATGAAAACTGCTTAAAACTGCGAATAATCTACATATTTCTCTGTAAGTGACTAAAATTTGACGAATCATTACAGTGATAGCGGCGATGGCGATATTAAAATGATTAATAATAATAATAAAGTGTCGATATACGTCGATATTCTGAACTCTCGAAGACCGAAAAAGTAGTTAGAAAAAAAAACTGGACGTCGGCGTCGAAAGAAAAGCGGAATACAGTTAGATGCTAATTTTTTATTTCTATAAAATATTAGAATTTAGATTTCTAAAATAATTATAATTAAAATAGAGAAATGTCGCGAGTGTCGAAAAAGAAAAGTATTCTGATCGTATTTCAATACCTAAATAAATGGGCGAATAAATACAAAAAAATACAACGAATAGATGATGTCGGGAAGGCGACCTTTATTCGATCGTTCTTTATCGGTATAAAAGTCGAAGTGTGAAATTGGCAATATAAAAGATCGAAGTGTTAACAATTTTAAATTGTTATTGTATTACGCCTATTTTATATTTTTTTTTTTCGAGGCGTATTGTTTAAATGTGTGTGTGTGTGTGTGTGTTGCGGCAATTTAAAATTTTAAATACGACAAAAAATTATTAAAAGTATAGTTCGACGTACCCTGTTTTGTTGCCGAATATCGACTCAATTCGACTGCCGATATCATGAAGAAATCCCCTCACGAAATCAACGATATCGAATACAAGTCGGTACGGAATTAACTATCGATGCGCTGGAATAAAATTTAGAAAATGATCGCTCTCAAATTTATTATATTTTATTTTTACATATGCTCTTCTATTCGCCTAAACTCTGACTCTGAAACTATAATTAAATGTTTGACCGACTAAAAGTCCGATAGAAATTGTGAAATTGCAGTGCAATGTAGCAATATGCCCGGCATATTTGCGCGAACGACATTTACTATTTTAATTATTATAGGAATAAAAATTGGAAATTGGTGCCGGAAGAATTGAAACACAAATGAATTAATATTAGGTGAATTAATTGTCGCCGATAATATCGGTGAATATATAGATTAGTTTTTAGCAGAGTAAATGAATTCAAAAGTCGAAATGTCGTGAAACGTATTTCAGTACTGAACAATCTATTGAAGTGCTGAATACTCGAATTATCTATTTTATAAACAATTATTCTCGTTCTAGACAGTTATTGTATTTCGACAAATACCGAATATTTGGTTTTCGACTCCTTTTAGAGTATCTGTCTATCTTTCTAATAGAAAAAAATTGATAAATACAGAAATTTATTTCTATTACCGAATCTGTCACAAAATGATATTTACGAAGAGAGAATCCCGACTTACGATTTTCTCAGATCGTCAGATCTGAGCTCAGCTGTTCTTTTCCTCTAGTTTTAGACTCGTTTTGATTTCTGATGTCTTTTGTGCCGTTTCAAGGAAAACGTCTCAAAAAAAAAAATTGCCCAGAAATAACTAATTAATCGGTAACGAATTTTTCGGGAGTTGAAATAATTAACGAAATACAGTAACAAAAAAAAAAAAAACTTACAAATCTGATCCGATCCACGACGAATCCCGGAAATTCAAATTTAAAGAACTTTACACGGAAATTAAAATATAGCCAGCTAAAATAAAAATTACAAATTGAAAATACTCACCGAGAACGGATTTTTAGACACAAACTCGAAAATTATTATATATTGGATATTATATATATATTAGATATTGTTAAAATCGAAGCTTTTAACAATAAGGTGATACTTTGCCGAGGAGAATTGAACAGAAACAACACGGACACGTTTCCGTCCTTTTCAGAATTTACTAAAGAAAATAATATAGATTTCCGGAAAACATCCGGTTTCCCGACAATTCGATAAAATTGGGAGAAAACTTTACGAAAAGGTTCGAAAAATTTACCACAGATAAAGAATTAGGTCGGATCCGTGATCCATTTTTCGTTCGATATTATCAATTCCAATATCATTTCGAATGAAAAAGAACAGTTCAGTCGATATTTCAAGCCTATTCAATTTAGGTCTCCGACTTGCCAAAAATGTCGGTTATCGACCGAAAAAAAAATATCAAAAAAAAAAAATTCGCATCGACCTAATCGTGTGACTTTTCAAAATTAGTCGCCATCGGAAACAAAATATCGATCTCGATTGGGATACGGAGAGGAGAAAATGTTTAAACGTATACCTGAAATAAAACCGTTTGTTTCGCAAAATTATGCGTCCTATTGAAATATCTAATGGAACGAAGCGCCGAAGAAATAATTTCATTTTAACTGCACCTGACGATTAAAAAAACGCCCACTGTCTATTGTCGCGACAAATTTGTTCAAAAGTTTCGGTCGCAAATTAAAATAGCGGTAAAATATCGAGTTCGTAAAGTTATTTTTCGTGTTGAGCGAGTCGAAGATATTGTGTCGGTACGACAATGTTCTCCGACAATGTTATTCGAGCCGGAGTACGGACATATCTCGATATCCTGATCCGGATTCACGACCCGAATCCTCGTCCTCATTCCTTCGCCTTCTCCACTCGAGAGCAATCTATTTTCCAATAAATACCGCGCATATACTCTGTTTATATATCCTTCTTATAGGGGATACGCACCCCGTACTCCTAGTTCTTCCCGACAGGAAATTCGTAATTTTGTCCCCAACCCCACGAAGAAAATCGACCTACGAATATATTCGTACGTAACGAAACTTTAACGCTGGACGATGCCGTGTCACCGAAGAAATGCGCTTCGTGAACGAATATATATATATATATTGGGGAATTAACCGACATATACAGTGGCGATGTACATATTTATAATTATATTC
This sequence comes from Lethocerus indicus, assembly GCA_019843655.1. Lineage (NCBI taxonomy): Eukaryota > Metazoa > Arthropoda > Insecta > Hemiptera > Belostomatidae > Lethocerus > Lethocerus indicus. The sequence goes on along the minus strand of JACDQD010000073.1, from coordinate 47,978 downwards.
GACCGGTCGAATTGTGCCACGTGTAGCCTTTAAAGAGGGGATTTTTCGTTAAAAGACGAGGATCTTCTACATCCGGTCTCGATGGAGGTCCGTCGATGACCCCGAATAAAGGCCGTAGTTCGACGCCGGGACGTTGGTGAGAAGCCGAATCTATCTTATTCGAAACCGTCTACGGCTTATCCGTGCCAAAAGATGTACTGTGACGTTACTTAAAAAATATGTACAAGTGCCGCTTGTTGTCGGCGAATTCCGCAATTACTCAATCGCCGACGTGATATAATTAAACGGGATATGTGGTAAAATGATGAGGGAGAGGTTCGTGATTTCAGAACGAACACGTATTTTTTTTTTTTCCCGCGGAGTCTTCTTCCAACCGTTCTACAGAATAGGTCGGACGCGCAAACCGCTTCCTTTTAAAAATTCCTGAATCGCTATAAAATAATCGCCAGCGTACCCGTCACGGAATAGATTCTGTGTTCGTTCGCGATTACCTCATGACGCCAGTCTTCTTCAGCGACTCGACGTCGAGCACACCGACGGAGCAGAGGCAGACGATGGCCGCTCCCTGTTCGGCCCACCTTTTGTTCTTTTCCCTGAAATAAAAAAAAATAAAATAATATAAATCTAACGCTTCCGAAATCGACGAAAGAGAATAACGGCCGACATTCCCCCCGATTTTTGAAGCGATTCGAGGATTGGAAAAAAAAAAAAAAATGTCGCGGCACTCGGTGTTATAATATCCGGTGGGTCATTATTTCGAAAGGGACGAAAATAGATATTCTTAAATTGATAAATTGTGTGTGTCCCAACACTGGGACATTGCTTACGGCTTAATCATTGAAAGACGAGGAGGAGGACCGGAGGTCGACGATGACCGAATAAAGGCCATAGTTCACAACACTGGGACATTGCAGAGAAGCCGAATGTATCTTATCAGCGCATTGAAACCGTCTACGGCTTATCTGTGCAAAGACGTTTTTCATTGAAAGACGAGGAGCGCTCCGGAGGACGTCCGGTGGATGGAGGTCGACGATGACCGAATAAAGGCCATAGTTCAAAACACTGGGACATTGCAGAGAAGCCGAATGTATCTTATCAGCGCATTGAAACCGATCTACGGCTTATCTGTGCAAAGACGTTTTTCATTGAAAGACGAGGAGCGCTCCGGAGGACGTCCGGTGGATGGAGGTCGACGATGACCGAATAAAGGCCATAGTTCACAACACTGGGACATTGCAGAGAAGCTGAATGTATCTTATCAGCATTCGAAACCATCTACGGCTTATCTGTGCAAAGACATTTTTCATTGAAAGACGAGGAGCGCTCCTGAGGACGTCCGGTGGATGGAGGTCGACGATGACCGAATAAAGGCCATAGTTCACAACACTGGGACATTGCAGAGAAGCTGAATGTATCTTATCAGTGCATTCGAAACCGTCTACGGCTTATCTGTCCAAAGACGTTTTTCATTGAAAGACGAGGAGCGCTCCGGAGGACGTCCGGTGGATGGAGGTCGACGATGACCGAATAAAGGCCATAGTTCAAAACACTGGGACATTGCAGAGAAGCCGAATGTATCTTATCAGCGCATTCGAAACCATCTACGGCTTATCTGTGCAAAGACGTTTTTCATTGAAAGACGAGGAGCGCTCCGGAGGACGTCCGGTGGATGGAGGTCGACGATGACCGAATAAAGGCCATAGTTCACAACACTGGGACATTGCAGAGAAGCCGAATGTATCTTATCAGCGCATTCGAAACCGTCTACGGCTTATCTGCGCAAAGATGTTGACGTACTTAAAAATATGTACAACGCCACTTGTCGACCCAATCTACGTTGCGGTAATTAAAGGAACGAATAGACAAATTGTATTCTCTAATTACCAAAATGACGAGCGGTAATTTTTGCCGTCGACCGTCACCGTCGACTGGAACAGTTTGTCGTATCTGCGCGTCTTGTAGACGGGCATCTTGTGACCGTTGGACCGCGTCCAGTCCAACAGTCTGCTCTTCGGCAGATCGACGTCGTTCCTGTACAACGTCCTCAAGAACGAGCACTGGAGTTCGACGGCGTCCTCCGCCTCCGCCTCCTCCTCCGCCTCGCCTCCTTCCTCCCCCTCGGCCATCAGTTTCCTCTTGATGCCGGCCGGACAGATGTCCCGCCTGCCGCGGAACCCGAGCGCCGACAATTCCTCCTGCCTCCTCCTGTAGTAGTCGCCCAGATCCCATAAATCGCTGCCAAAAACAGAATTTCTTTTATACTCTAGTGAAAATCGTGTCTTTATCTCTCCCCTCGCTCGTTTGGTCTTTTGCTATCTTCAGTAGCGGTCACTTTTGCGGCCGACGACTAATTAATTGCGCAATTCACCGACAACTGGCGTTGTACATATTTTTAAGTACGTCAGTACATCTTTGCGCAGATAAGATTTTTCGATACGTTATTATTCGGTCCTTTCTGAAGTCGAAATGTATACGATATCTATATGAACATCACGATATAGAAATAAAACAGATATCGATAACGATATCTTTAGCTTTTTGTGGCTATCAGTGGGGGGGGGCCCATTCCGCATTTTAACATTTAAATTAACTAATTTAAGGTTGACGACAAATTGTAACAAACTTTAGGCGACATCATCGGGTCGACGATTAAGCAATTGCGGATTTCACCGCACGACAAGTGGCGTTGTACATATTTTTAAGTACGTCACAGTACATCTTCGGCACGGATAAGATTCTTCGATACGTTATTATTTGGTCCTTTCCGAAACGTTCGGTATCAAAATTACATCGATCGGTCGAATTTTGTGTGTGTGTATATAAAAAGGTAAAACACGGTGAACCGAAGTTAGCATTTTCAATTTTCGCGAAGGCGTTAACGCCTCACAGGGTCATAAAAAGTTTTACCCCGTTTACGCTGTGATGAAGCCTTAAAAGAACGAGTGTCGTTGGGTTCGCGAAATTCGTCGGGGATTTCGTTTAATGCTCCCGGAGGACCGTGGATGGAGGTCGATGACCGAATAAAGGCCAGTTCACAACACTGGACATTGCAGAGAAGCCGAATGTATCTTATCAGCGATTCAAACCGCTTCACGGCTTATCTTCAAAGACGTTTCGTTAAAAGACGAGGAGCGCTCCGGAGGACGTCCGGTGGATGGAGGTCGACGATGACCGAATAAAGGCCATAGTTCAACACTGGGACATTGGAGAGAAGCCGAATGTATCTTATCAGTGCATTCGAAACCATCTACGGCTTATCTGTGCAAAGACGTTTTTCATTGAAAGACGAGGAGCGCTCCTGAGGACGTCCGGTGGATGGAGGTCGACGATGACCGAATAAAGGCCACAGTTCGACACTGGGACATTGCAGAGAAGCCGAATGTATCTTATCAGCGCATTCGAAACCGTCCACGGCTTATCCGTGCACAAAGATGTACTGACGCACATAAAAATATGTACAACGCCACTTGTTGTTGTCGGTGAATTCGGCAATTACTTAGTCGTCGACCCGATATATTTGTGTACGAGTGAAATATGTGACACACCGCGCAAGCATCCCGTGTGCCCGAGCGCGACTCACGCAGCTACTGAAGATTCGGCGAGTGGCCGAAACCGGTCGGGCAAAAGACCAAACTGAAGAACACGAAATTCCAACCACCAGCAGACCGTAAATCAGGTATTCCAAACTACCTATAATACTTTTACATTTCTTAATGTTGTAACTATTTTTATTGTTTAAATTGCCTTTTATAATTTACTCGTCAAAACGGTGAATAAAAATAGCCGAGCGTTAGATATTTACGAAAAAACTACTCACCATATCTGGGCCAACGTCTGGGCCTCGAGAAATTTCTTTCCCTTCTCCGACTCCTGCAGTTCCCTGAGCATGTTCTGTACGCAGTATTTTGTGTTGGCCGGCGCGTTGTCCCAGTCGACGGCCAACCTTATATACGACCGTATAACGTCGTCGAGCGGCAATTTGCCGGCCGTTCGAAATATCGACATGTTCCATTCGGCGGCCCTCGCTATCATCGCGCTGTCGCACCCACACTCTTCCTTAAACTTTAATATATCCGAATAAGTTTCTATTTCCTTCGAGCCTCCGCTGAAATTCAATTTTCGACGTCGAGAGTTAAGTGACGGAAACGACAACGGGCGACAGAACAAAAAAAAAAAATAGTTATAGGTACAATTATATCGGTGGCGAGTACGAAATTCGGCGATTAACCAGTCGCGGGCCACAAAACAGGTATCGTAAAAAATAATTTTGTTCGTTTACCTCGCAATAACGGGTATATCGAGCGTTTGCGCGACTCGGCGTATCGTCTGCGCCCTGTTGGCGTGACGGGGCCTCTCGCTTTTAGTCCGTCCGTGTATCGCTATCGCCGATATTCCGCAGCCGGCCAACCTCTTGCACATGTCGACAGTCGCGTCGTCCGTCTCCAAGACGCGCACCTTGCAGCTGACTGGACAGCCGACGCCGCCGACCAGCCGCCTCAGTATCGCCGTCGCCCTGTCCAGGTCGGAGAGCAGGGCGGCGCCCATACCGCCGTGGATCGAAAACTCTTTCGGACAGCCCATATTTACATCGATTCCGGCTACGTCATTTTCTCTATAATTCAAATATATATATATATATAGATTATTACAATCGCGTATTAATTATTAACACATTGAGGACGCCCTCAAAGACCGCACATTTTGAACGCTCTAAAAACATGCTCGGCATGTAACAGGAAGCGGATACGCAGATTACTAATTTGCATTTAGTATTTTTAAATAATACTATATATATATATAGTTTATATACTGTTTATTATATAAGATTTAATTTTTTTTTTAGCCTTACATTTATGTACATTTTGTAAGTAATAGCGATTTGTTTCTTCGGAAATAATTTGGAAAAATTTATCGCCAAATATACAATCGACGGCTCTTCTTTGCGGCGCAATTTCTTTGTAACGATGTTGTACCAGAAATTCTTTCGAAACGTTCCAGATTCGGAAACGTATCCGCATATTTGTCCATTCTTCGATTGTAGACTCATCGGCCTCCTCCGCCTCCGAATCTTCACACTTTCGCTCGAAATGTTATATTTTTTACTCGGATTTTTTCTTCGTCTAATCGCGCATCGCTCAATTCGAGAATATCGCTGCGCTATCGCCGAATTCATTTTCGTCGCAAGTGTCTCTTCGGTCAATCGGATAAATCGTCGTATTCACTTTGAGTTTCGTTTTCGTTACGTCAACGCGTCATTTCGCCACTTTTATAGGGGGGGGCTAATTCGTAAAATCAATTTCTGTTATCGATTATCGGTAACGGTTAGATTGATGAATATGGACGATATTCGAAAAACTGTTTTACCTTCCAAATTTAAAACGCGAAGTTTGAAATTCTAAAATGTAGAGTAATGAAACACTTTATAAGATCGGCCACATATCAACCGGCACTGGCTTATATGACTGTATATTTCTACACGCTAGGAATGGTTCCAGTTTCAGTTCGGAATCGCGAGGGAGAGGAGCTTTTGTTGCACAATAGTAGAGTAACGGAAACAATTTGCGGCTCGTCGCTTAGTCGCCGACTGAATAAAAAAAAGGACACGAAAACGAGATATATCTCGTGACCCGTCCGCAATGTGTTAACACTAAGGTGCACTAATAGCCGTAAGGTTATTAACGACAAAATTAAAAATTTGTATTAACACTAGGTTCGTCTTTTCCTTACGTTTTACAGCTATAGCGGTGGAAAAGGTAAAACTGGCGACAGTTTTGAAACCGTTTAAACTGATGCTCAGAGTATCAACTACATACAGTTATCGGTACAAATGTCGAACGTTTTGTTGTTTTTTGCACGAGAACGTCTCGATAAAAGAGAGCCGCGGCTTACGGAACCGAGAAAATCTCTCTGGGTCAGCGGGGCGTTTCAGCCGATAATGGACGGGGGGCAAGAAGAGAGAGGAAACGGGACTGAACCCCGACTGGATTGGGATGAGGGAGAAAGGCGGGAGTGGAACCCGGAAGAACCGGGGGGTTTAGCGACTTGGTCGACTGTCGGGGGTATGTCGAGAGGTCACGGTCGATTCTGTGGTTAGAAACATACCCCCGGGGGAGGGAGAGAACATTAGGGATGTTACGAAAGACTTTGGACTGGAATCTCTGGATTTTCTGGCCGGAATCCCATACAGCTCTATGCCGTAAGTCCGCGTCGGTTTTAATACGGATTTGTATACTGTCAGTTTGTCGTCTATTGTAAGTTTTGATGTCCTTTTTAATCAAAGCAAAGTAGTGGCAACTTTTTACCACAGGCTTACACCATTTGAATCACAAAATTAGAAGAGTATTATCGATAAAAATACCGTTGCGCAGACCACTAATAATACCGTTGGACGTAACTAATAATGGATTTTTCACATCCGCTATCGGGATGTTATCCAGTCTTAATGCTTAGAGGACGAATAATTATGTCGGCCGCCTACACCTAGATCTGGTCGAATTTGAGAAAAACGTCCTCATTATACATATATATATATATATAGGTCGGCACTTACACTAATTTGGCCACTTTCAACGCTCTGTCGGGATCGTTAGTTCCGATCTGGAGTATGACGCGCGATTTTTCCGTTTCGCACGTCCTGAACACTACGGTCCCGTCGGACCTGTCGACGTAGTCGACGGTGCGCAGCGCTTCTGAAAAACAAAAAAAAAAAAAAAGCTATAAACTGTAGAGAATCTTCTAATATATTTGTCGTGTTTTCCACTTTAAACAAGATTCCCCGATATAGATATTTTTCTCCAATCACTTATCCCTAGTTATGACCGATACGGCTAATACACAGTCTGTGCAGCCTGGAATGGTTACGTTATATAAAACATAACTAATATAGTTATTTTTTACTACATACACTCGAATTCTTACTTTTTGACTACTTTCTTTTTGGTTTGTAAGAGACGGTATTCGGTAAAACCCCCCCCTGTATAGAGCAATGAATCTATAAAAGCTGGTTTATATTTTATTTCATTTTTCCAAAGAATTGAAAGAAATTGTTAAAAACACTCATTCACTTTCACACTTACCCGTTCTCTTTTACTTTTACCGGTCGCGGAACCGGAGATGCTTCAGGAGATAAGCGATCGGACAAATATATATATATATATATATATATATATATATATGTGCAGTGCAAAAGCAATCGAGCGAGTGCTTCGAGGCGTATAAACGAGCCGTGAACGGAAAGCCGAATAATAAAGAAAAACAAAACGGGTATTCGATGAATTAAAAGTTATTGGAAAAAACGATCTACTCGTCGGATCAGGCGGCACACTCACTGCACTGTTACTATCACTCGTACGGGCGATAAACCATCGATAAATAATCCTTTCCGGATAACGAAAGTAGACCGGTTTCGCGGCCGCTCTCGCCCCGTCTTCAGTAGTGCTCTGTTAGCCACTTCGGGATGTTTTTCCTGAGGGCATCCTCACGAGTGTCGCTCTGAAACTGATCAGAACAGGAACGCTCCCGCCTTCTTCAGTAGTGCTCTGTTAGCCACTTCGGGATGTTTTTCCTGAGGGCATCCTCACTCCCTCAGTGTGCGACCGTCACCGCTACTGAAGACGGGCGAGAGGACGCGAAACCCGGTCCAGCGAAAGCTGATCACAGAACAGGAAATCCGAGGGGTCCAGCCAAAGCTGATTAGCGGTCGGTGGGCAGGAAGCGCGGCGTGAAACCGGTCTACCTATCTAGAAAAGGATTATTTGGCGTTCATGGCAGAAAGACCCGAATACTCTTTGGGGTAAGTCCAAGCGCTATCGAAAACAGTTATATTAAACTGGTCGAATTTGTTTCTCCAGCCCGGTGTTGTGTCGGTCACGCTCTTCGTTACTGGGGAATGTGGCAGTTGAAATCCGACAGTGGACAAACTCTACTCTCCCAGTAAGAGTTCACGAAATCTGTTTGGTATTCTTATTTGATGCCCCAAAAAAAAAACACCGTGGCTAACACAGCGCTACTGAAGATGGCGTAGCCGGTAGCCGACGCTCCAGAATGGTCCCGAGTGCAAAGGGTTAAATTTCTAGGTTCGTTGTTTCTGACTCCGTCTCGCTGCGGTTCGGTTTTGCTAGACTGCGGTTTGTCGCCGCCGCCATCTTCAGTAGCGCCAATAGTCACTGTGCCGGCACTTTGGACGTTTTTAGTTTGGGCTACTGAAGACGGGGCTAGTGAGAGGCCGCGAAAAACCCGAGATTCCGTTCTTGGATTAGGACGTTTCGCAGGCCGCTCGCCCCCGTCTTCAGTAGCGGTGACTGTACAAGTGACGACGGTGGGCGGTGGGGACGGACGCCCCCAAGGAAAATAATCCAAAGTGCCCCGACAGTGACAGTAGCAGAGCGCTACTGAAGACGGCGAGCGGCCGAAACCCCCCCGGTCAAGCAAAAGACCAAACTGCAACGTGAGAGGAGACAGAAACACCGCAAACCTACGATGAAACATTAGTTTCTTTTATTTCAACTGCGGATCGGGGATCCGTGCCTTGCGCTAAGTGTGGGGTATCGTTCCGTCCCACCGTCCCTCCGCCAATTTATATTGTCGGATATGGTATAGAAATAATTGCGAGGGCGAGCGGTGCTGCTGCCCTCCTAATTGAGTATAAAATCGGCCACTCTACCGTTAATTGTCCTGTCGGATCTGATCAGCTTTAAATCGACGAGCTCCTCGGTGTAGACGAGATCGGCTCCGTACTGGAGGGCCAACAGTCTGGCCGGCAGAGTTCCTATCCTGACCATCGGCGCCAGTATTATTTTATCCCGATATCTTGAATAGTAGTCGGCCATAACCCCAGAAAATATTAACTTTCAAACACGAGTTTGGTCATCGGTCAATTCGCAGCCGGGAAGGTTAAATCGGGTGGGGAGGGTTATAATGGCCGGTTGCGGGTGAGTTGGCACGCCTGCGCCCCCACATTAGAAACTATACACTTTTCTATTTCTCAATATTGATTAACTATTTTTATCGTTTAAATTGCCTTTTAATTTACTCCGCGGAAAAAGATGGATTTCAATAGAGACAGCTCGGACGCGTCGGATATTTACGAAAAAAATTTCATTCAACGTATCTGGGCCTAGAGAAATTTCTTTCCCTTCTCCGACTCCTGTAGTTCCTCGAGCGTGCTCTTTGTGGTGTTGTTGTCCCAGTGGACACCCAATTCGATATAGTTAGGCCGGTTGGGGCCAAACGGGGCGTGCGGGTTGGCACGCCTGCGCCGCCGAGTTCGTCCATCTATCTGGCTGTTACGTGTCACCACCGGGCTCGCTAAGAAGGTAGTATCGGTTCGTTGAAAATTCCAGTTTTACGGAGGGTATAATGTCGCCGATTTGTGTCGTGGCCGGTTTGATGCTGGCCGCGCTCTCTCTCTGCTCGGCCCAAGAGTCGGTATCCGCCGATCTGACCGTGAAGAGCGTCGACCGGTCGATCGACCTGTCGACACAACTGTGCAAGATTTCGGTGAAAATAGTTGTCGAGAATTCGGGCAAGGGGCCGCTGGAGCGTTTCCTGTTCACCGTCGAGCCGCAGGTGGCGCCCAAGGTGTCCTACCTGGCGGCGCAGGCGGCCGACGCGGACAGGACGCCGCTCAGGGCCGCCTCGGTCAAGGTACACGGAAGGCCGGCCGACTACTTCTGGGCCGTCGAATTCAAAGAGGCCCTCCTACCGGTAAGACGCTAGCCTTCGATATAGAGTACGTCGTCACCGACGCTCTCAGTCCGTACCCGACGTCGATATCCCAGAAGGAGAAACAGCTGGTCAAATATACGGGCAGCCACTACGTCTACCTCCCGTACAGAGTCGGCAAACAGACGACCGCCGTCAACGTCGGCACCAGGAACATCGAGTCGTACACAAAACTCAACCCGGTATCGGTTTCAGACACGGCCATCACCTACGGCCCCTACCAACAGGTGGCCGGTTTCTCTTCCGACCCGATGGTCGTCCACTACGAGAACAATTCTCCGTTCTTGAAGGTGACCCGACTCGAGAGGGTGGTCGAGGTGTCCCACTGGGGCAATATAGCCGTCGAGGAGACTGTCGATATGGTACACGTCGGCGCCTCCCTCAAGGGCCCCTTCTCCAGGTACGAGTTCCAGCGGGAGTCGCACAGCGGACTATCGGCCGTCAAATCTTTCAAGACCGTCCTCCCGGCAGCCGCCTCCGATATCTACTACAGGGACGATATCGGCAACATCTCGACTTCGCACATGCGACCCCTCGGCGACTCAGTCGAGCTCGACCTACGTCCGAGGTTCCCCCTATTCGGCGGCTGGAAGACCCACTACGTCCTCGGCTACAACGTGCCCAGCTACGAATACCTCTACAACAACGGCGACGACTACAAGCTCAAGATGCGCATAATCGATCACATATTCGACGATATGGTCGTCGAGGAGCTGGTGACGAAGGTGATCCTCCCCGAAGGCGCCGACGATATCCACATCTCGACGCCGTACCCGGTCAGGCGGCTGGCCGACACGAAGCACAGCACCTATCTCGACACCAAGGGTCGGCCGGTAATAACAATCGCTAAAAATAATCTCGTCGAGAATCACATTCAGGATTTCGAACTCGACTACCGTTTCCCGAGAATCCTAATGCTCCAGGAGCCGTTCCTCGTCGTCGTCGCCCTCTACATCCTCTTCCTGCTCGTCATCTTCTACGTCCGTCTCGATTTCTCGATCAGCAAAGACGAGGCCGGCGAGAGCCGTATGAGGGTCTCCGGCATACTCGAAAAGCTGCTCGTCCACCAGGACAACAGGGCCAACACGTATACACGGCTCGACGAACAGTTGGCCAAACTGAAGAGCAGCAAGGACGTCAACGCGTACACGCACTCGATAAAGAACGTTAACCAGGAGCACAAGACGGAGACGGCCAATATCGCCGATCTGCTCGCCAGAGTGAAACCGGAAGCGCCGGAAATCGCCGAGAAGATATCCGAACTGCAGAAACTGGACAAACACCTGAAAGAGATATACAACCAGAAACAGTACTTTTACATCGAGAAGCTGGTGCCGGGCAAGATCGGCAGGTCGTCTTTCGTCGAGGCCGAATCGGCGCTGAACAAGAAGAAGGAGGATTCGATCGAGAAGATCAACGCGATCATGAAGAGCCTCCATTAGGCCGTGCGGGACCAACAATTCCTAACGGTTTTCCGTCTTTTCGAATGTGTTCCCGTACTGTACATCCGTTACTTTTAATTATCTACTGACTGGTATACTAACTTAATTAAACTTTCTGGTTGAAGATAGTTGCGTACAAAATGAATTGTGAAGAGATCAAATAGATAGATAGTAGTTTGGTGAATTTTTCTCTCTCTCTTTTTTTTTTAACCGAAACAAAACTATGTTAGAAATAATATCTTGAAATATAAGTAAAGATTGTAGATTTAATTCTAGCTAGAATCACAATTCGAATACGATTTCTGTTTGAAACTTACGCGTATATATACCCATATATATATATACTCGTATATAAGACTGTCCATTCCTGCTTACTTTATTTAATGTAATAAATTACATTCGACCTTTATACAATTTTTGTCGTAGTGCACTGTATGCGAGCACAATTTGTCGAACAGAAAATAATAACGTTGACCGTTTTATCGCTCTTTATTTAGGATAAGTCGATGCCAGTTTTCTTTTTGTGATGCGTCAATGTATATTTTCGTCGATTCGCTATAATTACAATATATAAAGTAACTCAAATACAATATACAGTTGCTCCGATCTATCGATTTTATTTGCCCTTCACCCGGTCCCTTCACCTAGTTTATATAAATTTCTATTTACTATTTTCGCAGTATATTAATTACGATCGAATGAATTCGCAATTTTAATACTTTAGTATAAAAATTTAGAAACGTACAATTTTCGCATGTATAATTTGTGCGATTCGTTCGTAAATTCGCAATTAAATTTTACGCCTGTCGGGTAAAAATTTTTTCCGATACGAGATACGTGTTTACAGTAAGTTTTTTTTTTTTAATATTACTTTAAGTAATTTCATATAATTACGCTTATTATTCGAAATAGAAGATGATCGTGTCGTCGATTCAACTCTGTATAGTGCCAAAAAACCCCCCCCGAATGGGACTCGATTTAAACAACAAACTATTCGATAATAATGCGTCGTAATGAGTAAAATTTATGCATAATTTTCTCCAATGCAAAGATCCAGTAATGGTTCTTACTCTATAGTGACAAAGAAAGTATATATACATATATATATATATACAATAATTTCTATGGAAATGTTTTTAAAAACAAATTATTGGATTCGATTGGAAAAAAATTACTGGGGATTCCGTATATTTCAGGAATTAAATTTTGTTTAGTCGAATTTTTAATTGTTAATATTTTGAGAAAGGAGAATTGGTAGCCGGGGGGGGGGGGGTCAGTTTTTCGTGATTGATGACGTAGCCGGGTTTAAATTTTCCACGGCCGCCGTTATCGCGCCGAGTGCGGGCTCTTGGTGTTTAAATTCGTGTCTGTTTAAAAAAAAATTTTTCGGTATTTTAAAAAATTGTAGGATTAAAAAAGAAAAAAAAGAGCGATGGGCGGATAAAAATCCGAATGGTGGTGGAGGAGGTTGTGGAGGGGGCGTCGAAATTCGCGGTGGGGGAATTTCGAACAGGTGGGCGGCCTCCCATTTTGTTTTCATGTTGGCACCAGTTGGACAATAAATATGGCTACCGCGAGGAAAAAGCTCGACGAGAGACACCTGAAAATCCTGAGGGAATTGGCCTCGAGGCCGTCGAACAGGGAATGCTTCGACTGCCGACAGAGGGGCCCGACCTACGTCAACGTCACGATCGGCAGTTTCGTCTGCACGACGTGTTCAGGACTGCTGTAAGTCGACAGACAGATTTAAACGTTCTACCCCCCCCCCTCCCCTCCCACCCCCCCGTCCCTCGCTGACCGGACGCTGACAACTAATGGGATATACGGGGGTTTTTTCACGCCGTTTTCGCCCCCGAGCCGATAGCGGACTCTGTGCCTGTCCTCGGATCGGCCTCTTGCATAACTCGGGGGGCCGCCCTACGCCGGATTTTTCCCCGCTGAGTCACCGCTCCTCTATCCCCCGATCCCGGAATTCCCCGAGGAATTTTCCGATTTCCCCAACTCCTGCCACCTTCCCCAGTACCCGAAGGGCGGCCGACACAACCCCGGCCCTAGAGAAAAACAAATTGGACCAGTTTAATATAACTGTTTTCGTGGTCTCCGATGGCGTTGGACTTCACGCCAAAGAGTATTCACGGTGTTTCTGCCATGAACACTAAATAATCCTTTCTAGATAACGAAAGTAGACCGGTTTCGCGACGCCGTCTTCAGTAGCGCTGTGTTAGCCACCGGGATGTTTTTCCGGGGGGACATCCTCGCTTCCCCACCGTCGACTGTCACCGCTACCGAGGCGGGCGAGAGGCCATGAACTGCTGTCTAGCAAAGCGAATCACAGAATAGGAATCTCGGTTTTGCGGCCTCGTCTTCAGTGTGCGGTGACAGTCATGCTTACGGTGGGCAGTGAGGATTTCCCGCATTCCTGCGGCCGACACAACCCGGAGAAAACAAATTCGACCAGTTTAATATACCTATTTTCTGGTCTCCGAGGGGGTTGGAATACCCCTAAGGTTCATGGTCTTTCTCCCACCCCCTTCCCCTCCAAAAACACCGAAGTGGCTAACACAGCGCTACTGAAGATGGCGGTAGCCGGTAGCCGACGCGTCAGAATGGTCCCCGAGTGCAAAGGGTTAACTTTCTAGGTTTGTGGTGTTTCCGTCTCCTGTCTCGCTGCGGTTCGGTCTTTCGCTAGACCGGGGTTTGACCTCTCGGCCCATCTTCATAGCGCTGGGGTGGGGGGCATCGTCACTGCCCACCGTGCGACTGTCACTGCTACTGAAGGCGGGCGAGAGGCGAAAACTGAATTCCTCTTCTGTGATTCCTCACTGCCGACTGTTACTTTCACTTGTACTGTCGCCGCTACTGAAGACGCTTTTTTCGCCGACCGGTCCCGACGGTATCCTCTTATCGGCCTCTTGCATAACTCCGGCATAAGGCCGCGCCTCGCGGATTTTCCCGGTTAATCACAGCTCGCTCTCCCGAAACCGAATTCCACGGAAATTTTCTAATTTGTCGTCTGCGAAGGTTGGAATACAGCTTAGGTTCGTGGTGTTTCTGTCTCCTGTCTCGCCGGTTTGGTCTTTTGCTAGACCGGGGTTTCGCCGCCGCCCCATCTTCAGTAGCGCTGTGTCACTGTCAGTGAGGGCACATCCGCTGCCGACTGTTACTTTCTTGTACTATCGCTACTGAAGGCGGCTTTTTTCAATCGCCGTCTATAGCTACGGCCGTAGTGGAGAAACGGTCGAACCGTAACATATTCCGTACTCCGTCTCGATTAATTTGACGTTAATTTTTTTACGACACGAATATTTGTGTACGACGGTAGGAGAATCTGATTTGGCCGGAAATAAATGTCGACAATTTAACATTTCATCCCGGCATTTTGTCGCAGTAACAAAATGTCGCGTCCGTCGCTGTCGGCTAAACAATCTTATAAAAATAATCTTATTTGTCGGCCTCCGATCGTTAACTTCGTCCTGTCAGTTATCATGGCGCACAGGTCGGAAATGACCCGATTGACGACAATCGTAAAGTGCGCGCGATAAAGCGAATATTGACGGCGATAATTGGCTAACGTTTAAAGCTGATCGACATTTTCATTATAGCCGACGGCGTTTTTATAACAGTTAACCGATATAAACTCATTTCGGTTATTCAAAATTTTGATATATAAGTTATTTTAATATGATCAATATTTAACAACAATTTTATGCGGTGGTACCTAACCTAATACCCGGTGGGGACACCTGCGAATAACATAATAGCTGATATCTTCGCGATATTGTTATTCAACCAATTTAATTCAATTAATATCCATCCATCGTTATTTGTTCGTTAGAACCGACCATTTCTGTAATTTCCTCGTTCGGCGACTCTAAATCGAATTCGTCTTCGCTCGATCCTATCTCGTTGCTGCGTTCCGCGTCGACGAAGAGAGAAATTTCAATTTTTCCTTTTACTCCCGCCGAGGCTGTCATCGACTTCGAACTGATCTCGAAGAGATCTCGGAAAAGAAAATCCGTACGCAGTTCGAAACGGACGTTACGCCGTCTCTGTAAGATTCTGTGCGCGGCGAGATTCAGGCACCGAACTTCGAAGAACGATATCGCAAGCGTAAACGAGATAACAGTCGCCGCGTAAGGAAACATAAATCGCACCGAACAAAGTGCAAATGGTCAAAATTGTTGACTGTCGCATAGCTCCTTATAACATCGATAGCTTTTTATAATAAAAGAGCAATTTTATTAGGGCAACGACTGTCAATTCGTTGTAACTTTCAACACTGCGCTTATTGCGATAATCGACAAACGGATTACGCTCAAAATCGATAGCATTTTGTATTGGAAAAAAAAAATCGGTGAAATCGCAGTTAACGCATCAGGGAAGTTCCGCCCCAATTCTATATCTAGTTTCGCCCCCGTATTCCTAATCGATTCCCACTTGACACGACGTAGGGGGGAAAGTGGGAAACTAGTCGCAATGGGGGAATTCAAAAATATATGTTGTAAAAAGAGATAACTGCAATATTATTTATATTTTTATTATATCGGGGGGTACCCAAAAGTGATCGCGACATTTTGACTTTAGAATTCATTCTATTTATTAATCTACTATATATATATATATACACGATATTATCGACAACTCCGGCCACTCTTCTGGCAAATTTTCGATTCTCCTCTTTCTCGAGGAACTCCTCAAGACGAAATATATCCTATCAAATTGTCAATTACTTTCGAATGCCTAATATAACTTAGGTCTGGGTGCTTTGGGGTTTTGGTCTGCGTCTTATTTGCGCTTACGATATTTGCATATTAAAATGTCGATAATCGGATTGTCCTAATTTTTTTCGCACTTTTATAATAAAAGTGTCTTTTTACTTGACTATTTGGTGAAAATTCAACTGTTGAAATTGGGTTTTTTTTCCCCCCCTCTTCTCTGTTCAACTGTCATTCTCTTGGACGTTGTCGTCCAGTTTGTCTCTCTCGTCGGACGATGTTAGTTTTTAGTTTCACGTCGGCGTCGCATAATTTATAATATATAGGCCGTTGTGTTTCGAAGTGTTTTGTGTCAGCCCCCGCCCCTAGTTGCACATGGTCCATTGTAGTGGCCTTGTATCCCTCCTCTCTCTCTCTCTCTCTCTCTCTCCCTCCTCCTCCTCCTCTCCCTCCTCTCTCTCTCTCTCTCCTCCTCCTCCCTCCTCCTCCCTCCTCCCTCCCTCCCTCCCTCCCTCCTCCCTCCTCCCTCTCTCTCTCCCTCTCTCTCCGTCTCTCTCTCTCTCTCTCTCTCTCTCTCTCTCTCTCTCTCTCTCTCTCTCTCTCTCTCTCTCTCTCTCTCTCTCTCTCTCTCTCTCTCTCTCTCTCTCTCTCTCTCTCTCTCTCTCTCTCTCTCTCTCTCTCTCTCTCTCTCCCTCTCTCTCTCTCTCTCTCTCTCTCTCTCTCTCTCTCTCTCTCTCTCTCCTCTCTCTCTCTCTCTCTCTCCCCTCTCTCTCTCTCTCTCTCTCCCTCTCTCTCTCTCTCTCTCTCTCTCTCTCTCTCTCCCCCCTCTCTCTCTGTCTGTTATATCTCTTCTTCTTCTCCTCCTCCTCCTCCCTCCTTTTCAGGCTGCAATGATGATGATGATGATGACGACGACGATTTGATAAGATCAGTGCCAGGCACGGAAGAACTGTGACTGTCTGTTATCTCCTCCCCCCGCCCCCCCCCCCCCCCCCCTAACCGTATACAAATAGAGGGGGGGTTGTACGTTCATCCGTCAGATCTGAACCGAGTCGTTTGCTTCGCCCCTTCGTTGTCGTTTGTTCGATCCCGTTTCGATTCCTTCTCGTTCTCCCTCAAGAACAAAATTCGAAGTTTACGTAAGTCGTTTTTCATATTTATATCGTCCCGTTTCCGTTTTGAATTTCGTTGAAAACATTTAAAGTCGGTTATAAACAAATTATTATATTTGTCGCTTTCATTTACACGCATCGGTCATATTCAATTATCGACTTGTTAAAACACCGTATTCTGTTCCCCGTATTGATCTTTTCTTACATTCAACCCTCCGGTAACTATTCTCGGCAATAGTTGCTTCTATCCGTGCATAACATATATTATATTGATTCGTCCCGATCGAATTTATTTAAGGAGTTATTTTTTTAAGGCTTTTTATTTTTTATTCGCCGCATCGATCAATTTCAATCCGTAATTTCAATCGTAATTTAGTTCCATCGCTATTTAGTTAACCGGTACTAGTTTTATTATTTTTTCGTGGCCTCCTGTCCACTGTAATTATCTCCATTAGCCGATTTATCGGGTTTATTTGAACGGGCGGTTCCTCGATTAGTTAATTTATCCTTGTCTTCTTCGTTAGTATTTTGAATTTCCACCTCTCTCTTCTTTATATTCTTATAGTATATTTATATATGCTTAAGAAAAATATTTCTGTATTCGACTGTTGTTATGTCGACCTATAAATCCATTTAGGCCCATTTCACTGGTCGTTGAATCCGACTTCCTCGATTAGTCAATTTGTCCGCGTCGCGTTCTTCTCCTTAAGTATTTGGAATTTCCATTCCTCCCTATTTCACTCTTATATTTCCAGTCCTCGACAGAGAAAAATATTTCTATATTCGACCCTTGTAACGTCGACCTATATAAATAAATCCATTTAGGTTTATTTCAATGGGCGTTGAATCAGACTTCCTCGATCGGTTAATTTATCCTTGTCTACTTCTTTAGTATTTTCAATTTTCACTTCTCTCTTCTTTATATATATGCTTAAGAAAAATATTTCTGTATTCGACTGTTGTTATGTCGACCTATAAATCCATTTATTTATTTCAGCGTCGTTCTTCTCTAAGTATTTGGTCGTTGAATCCGACTTCCTCGATTAGATCCATTTCACCCTTGGTATTTGTCTAGGCATCGCGTTCTTCTCTCTTAAGTATTTGGAATTTCCATTCCTCCTATTTCACTCTTATATTCCAGTTCTCGGCAGAGAGCAAAATATTTCTATATTCGACCCTTGTAATGTCGACCTATATAAATCCATTTAGGTTTATTTCAATGGGCGTTGAATCAGACTTCCTCGATCGGTTAATTTATCCTTGTCTACTTCTTTAGTATTTTCAATTTTCACTTCTCTCTTCTTTATATATATGCTTAAGAAAAATATTTCTGTATTCGACTGTTGTTATGTCGACCTATAAATCCATTTAGGCCCATTTCAGTGGTCGTTGAATCCGACTTCCTCGATTAGTCAATTTGTCCGCGTCGCGTTCTTCTCCTTAAGTATTTGGAATTTCCATTCCTCCCTATTTCACTCTTATATTTCCAGTCCTCGACAGAGAAAAATATTTCTATATTCGACCCTTGTAATGTCGACCTATATAAATCCATTTAGGTTTATTTCAATGGGCGTTGAATCAGACTTCCTCGATCGGTTAATTTATCCTTGTCTACTTCTTTAGTATTTTGAATTTCCACTTCTCTCTCCTTTATATATATGCTTAAGAAAAATATTTCTGTATTCGACTGTTGTTATGTCGACCTATAAATCCATTTAGGCCCATTTCAATGGTCGTTGAATCCGACTTCCTCGATTAGTCAATTTGTCCGCGTCGCGTTCTTCTCCTTAAGTATTTGGAATTTCCATTCCTCCCTATTTCACTCTTATATTTCCAGTCCTCGACAGTGAAAAATATGTCTATATTCGACCCTTGTAACGTCGACCTATATAAATAAATCCATTTAGATTTATTTCAATGGGCGTTAAATCCGACTTCCTTGGTTAATTTATCTACTGTCGCATTGCTTTTGTATCCAACGCCTCCGTTTATGTTTGACATTTTCGTCTATTTCTCTCGACGTACAAAAGGAAATTAAATTAATTCTTTCCCGGTCGTATTCTGCCGTTCTGTCGATCTTCTTTCTCTCAAATCGTTTTCTCTCTGCGTTCGCGTTTCACCGCCGTTATTCGTAACGGCGTCGCGTTTCTCTTCCTGTCTTTATTTCAAGTCGATATTCACGCTTCGGCCGACTGTAAACAATTCGGTCGGTAATAATTCGTCGCAGTATCAGGTTATTGTAACGGGGAAGGTAATTCGAGAGTCGAATTCTTATTATTGACTGGGCATTTTCTGTCGAATGTTTCGAACACCGAATTATCCGCGCCTAATAGAACTATAATTATAGACCGATGTGAAGATGCCCCGAAAAACATCCAAAGTGCCCCGACAGTGACTACTGACACACAGGGCGCTACTGAAGATGGCGAGTGGCCGACGAAACCGGTCTAGCGAAAGACGAAACCGGCAGCGAGACTGGAGACAGAAACATCACGAACCTACACTATAATTCTAATCACTTTCTTTTTCCTTTTTTAATTCAATTCGTTCAGCCGACTTTCACCTCTCGCAGACGCATTTATTAGCCGGGGGGCCACCGTTTATAGAAATTTTTCGACATTTGGCCGAATATTTATTTCGGCTTCGGCTCCGAATCATTTCGGCGTTTTTTTCAGTCTGCGTCCCAAAAATTATAGTGTTGTACATTTGTTTTTTCAATTACAATATGATTCATCGTTGAATTACAATTACGGATTGTACGACGGGGAGTAATAAAATCGATGTATATTTCGAGTCTAATTAAATGATTCGCGCTTTCCGCTCGTAATATTTATACATTTCCGTGTACACGTCCCCCTTCGGCGCCGACATATTTTTTCCCCTAGACTAGTTTTTCAACGGTTTTCTTCGCCCGTATCGGTTTTCAAATCGGAACGCCCGTCTATTTTTGCAAAAGTTGCGCCACATTTGGATCGAGTGCAACGGCGTTGTTTTTGTTAGCTCGTTATTTCTGTCGACATCTCTACTCCGTCCAGCGGTTGGTTGTAAATCGTATAATTTCATCTTCTTTTCCCCTATCCTATATCTGTAATAATTTTTTGTCAAAAAACGAAAAAATGTTTTCTTATTTTTATTCCGGTTTCCTTCATGATTCGACACCGAATCACGTCATTATGAAATTAAATAAGGATATCGATATCGACAATTTATATTCGTTAAATGACATGACCCGTATGAGTTACTACAGATAGCTGTTTTGAGATTACAAATAATTTCGTTAGAATTCGAAATATTAAATAAGTTTTATTCCTTCAATAACTGATCAATAAACCCCTGGACCAGTTGAATTATAGAAGATCTTAATCTTCTATAACGGTTCGTTTTTATAACTTTGTCGTTATTCGTTTCGGTAACTGTTTCATTTACGAGTTGATTAGTAAAAAATCCGACGGTTCTTTCCTGTCTGTCCGGCTATAGACTGTATTTGTCTATATGAAATCTATATAGAATCTATATATTTTTCATATGAAATCTATATGAAAAATATGAAATAAGTTATTTTATTCCTTCAATAACTGATCAATAAACCCCCCCGACCAGTTGAATTATAGAAGATTAAGATGATGGATTTTTTATTTGTTGTGCAAATAGAATGTGTGTTTCGTGTCCACACGAGGTTCTAAATAATAATTAATTTTGATTTATAAGATTTCCGTTGGTTTTCCCCTCTGAAATATAATATTTTCTCTTCGGTCGACAGAAAAAATGTTTCAAGTTGACAAAGTCCGTATTTCAAGCGTTATGACTCTGTTTATTACACTGCGATTTATGACGCAGATATTTATTACTGGTTTCAAAATGTTAAAATTATGCGGAGGAACCTTTGTTGGAGGGACACGAACCAATTAATGATATGTTTTAAACGTTTAAAGAGATATTTCGGCCGATTTATTACTGTCATTATTATTAGCGGCATTCATCGGTCGATGAATTCAAAATTATAAAAATAACTTATTTAATTACGACTATATACTTTGGTTGAAGGGATCGCAAAAATTACATTTATAAATAGAACAGTTTTTACGCTATCGGTATTCAATCGTAAAGTTCATCACTCTCGAGTTAATTAACTTTCCGAATAAATTTGTGTATCAAATTAAAAATTGTTCCTCAAATTATTATCATTCGCGCCGTTTCTCAAAAGCCCAATTTTTTCGTCCCGAAGGTATTTTTTTTTTCAAAGCTTCCAGAATAACTGTTCGACTCATAAATTTACCGTATTTATCGAATAAATAAATAAATAATGATAGCAGTACACCAATTGGTTTCAATTTTAAACCCAACGCAAGTGTGTGTACGATGCTTTCGAATAGTGCACCAAACAAGCCGTTACGCATTGTACATAAGAACCAGGGAAAATAATAATAATAATAATAATAATTAAGAAACCAATTTTTAATTTGATAAATTTTTTATGAAAGTTCGTTCAAAGCCACAAACTTTATTCATAAATGTAACTCGTTGCGACACCCTTTTAAGTCGTATTTCCATAATGTAAATTTGTCATTTTACTGTCAATAAATGTATATTTAAGTAATTGGGAGATTCGATAACACGCCTAATGTACAGGAAATGATTCATTTTTCGTCAGTTTTCCCGAATACTGTTATCTAATAATAACATTATCTCGTTGTAACGGTCAGTTCCTTTTTCGATATTGTTCTTTATTCGATAGTAGAAATTTTTTATTTTCTTAAATACCGATTAAAGATTTATTTTTTTAGCCTTTCAACAGTAATGCGTGCGAATCTTTAAATAAAAGAAACCTTTAGTATGAGTAGAGAAATTAATATAACTCGTATTGAAATGATTTTATTTTACACTTAGTACTAAACATTTTATGTATATATATATATATATATATATATATATATATAGATGTACATATTTCATATGTTGTGTACGGGCGCATAATATGATTGAAATTGATTTACAATTGTGCATTTAATCCTGCGAAATAATTGAAAAAAAAAAACATTGTCGTCCCTATTTTGCGATAGTTTATTAATAAATGATTTAATAAAATGTTTTCTATCGAAACCACTTTTTCTTTTTTTCCGGTTATTGTACGAAATTTTATTACATTTTACCGTCCCGACATTAGAAGGTTTTTCGTGTATGCACCAAAACAGAACGGTTTATTTTGAGATTTTAAAGGTCACCGTTTTTTCTTTTTCTTTTTCTTTTTCTTTTTTTTTTGTTCGCCCGCCCTTTTGTCGATCTCGAAAAAATTTTTCTTCCCGGTCAAACGCGCTGTCACTCTGCAGAATTGAATATATTGAATAAAAATTTATATATATATATCGATTCTCTTAAATTGTACAACGGTGTTGTATCAATTTCATGTTTTATTGTCGAATTGAGAAATTCGTTTTCGTTGTTCGAAAATAAGAAATAATCGTCCGTAGTCGTTATTTTTTACTGACCACGGCCAACCGTTACGGTAATGAACTGTGTAATTGTTTAAATCGGAGGAATCTGGATAATTTACTCATTTCTATTAAGATTTTTTATCTGCTTTTTGCGATTACCCGGATAATTACCGCGGTACAGACAGGTTTGTCTGTTGGATCCCTCGTAGTTTGAAAAGAGCGTTTACAATAATAAAGATTTAAAATTTAGTACAGTGTTGATTATAGTTTATGTGGCTAATCGACGGAAAAGAGAAGAAAAGGTGTGTGCGATGCGATATTTCAGGTTTTTTCGATCGTTTTTAACAAATTTTTCTTTTAACAAATAATTTTCCCATTCGCTTCGAGTGGTTTAAATGTTACGGATATTAGTATTGAAGAAAAAACAAATAGTGGGCTGGAAAAAAAAAATTCAATTTTCTAAAATGATTTTTAAAAAATAGTCAAATCGCGATTAGCCACCGCGATTTTATCTATGCACATTTATTTATTTATGTTTGTGTCTTGTAACAGTGTTTTTTCGAGCGGCTCGAAAGTGTAATTTAGTCTATTGAAACGTTTGAATGATCGTTGAATATTGAAATATGATAAATCTGCATTACAGTTGAATACTTGGGTGGAATTATTTGTACAGTTATTTATTCAAAAAGAAGGACAATTCTGATACTTTTCAATCTGCGAGAACTGTTTCCTATCCAGATAAAACGCGCCCCAAATACATCTGGCATAAATAGTGAGATAACAATTTTATAAATTACAATTATACATAAATTCATTAGTCGATTTTCTC
Organism: Lethocerus indicus; assembly: GCA_019843655.1. NCBI lineage: Eukaryota > Metazoa > Arthropoda > Insecta > Hemiptera > Belostomatidae > Lethocerus > Lethocerus indicus. Next base: position 24,725 of record JACDQD010000073.1, on the reverse strand, counting down.
GGCAGTTGTCACATTTTTTTGTTAATTCCTATATTATATATATATATATATATATATATATATATATATATATATTATAATGATTTTGAAGGACATTTCTGATACTTTAACTTATAAGAATTGTTTCCTATCTAGATGCGCCACATAAAATGCGCCCCAAATACATCTGGCCTGAATATTTAGATAACAATTTTATAAATTACAATTATACATAAATTCATTAGTCGATTTTCTCGGCAGTTGTCACATTTTTTTGTTAATTCCTATATTTATATATATATATATATATATATATATATATATATATATATATATATATATATATATTATAATGATTTTGAAGGACATTTCTGATACTTTAACTTATAAGAATTGTTTCCTATCTAGATGCGTCACATAAAATGCGCCCCAAATACATCTGGCCTGAATATTTAGATAACAATTTTATAAATTACAATTATACATAAATTCATTAGTCGATTTTCTCGGCAGTTGTCACATTTTTTTGTTAATTCCTATATTATATATATATATATATATATATATATATATATAATGATTTATTCTGATTAAATTTAATGTACAAGAGATGTTAACCGAGTAAATTGTCAAATCGTTGTGATTTCGGTACGGCTGTTTCTCCTCCGATATAAATGCGCGATAAAACGCGGTATTAATCTGGCACGACGCCCGTATAATATCAGATTTTGTAAAATAATATAAGATATACCGTAATAAGATAATATATCATATTTTGGCGGGCCGAATCGAATCTGGCCCAACGACAAACTGAATAATAATAATAATAATTTTATGTCCGTCCTAGACAGTATTTTTATTTTTTCTGTTAATTTTTCAAAAGTTGTTCTTCTAATCTCTCCAATTGTTATGCCCATATTTTTGCCCATATTTTTGCCCATATTTTTGCCCATATTTTTGATAAAACCGAGCCCAATTTAAATCGGCCTTTATTATCCCCAGATAGGGGACGTTTTATTATTTTCTATATAATTCGGTGAGTGGAAAAAAAACAAACAGAGAGTTGGTCACTTTGAGAGTTTTTTTAAATTTGAAATTGATGAATCCAATCGAGCTTTTGACCCACTGCTGCCCATCAAGTATCAAATTTTTTTTTTCAAAATTCACTTATTCCGATGCACTATTATTGAAATAGTAGATCCGAATAATGTTTTTTTTTTTAAAAAACGGTTTGTCAAATATTTTGTTTTTAAATCGAGACCCATTTTGGGGAATTGGGGCACTGTACAGAGTTGAACCAACAGATTATATTTTGAATAATAATTATAATAATTAAAGGGGAAAAGATTGAATCGAACGATGGACGAAAGAAGAGAAAGGATAAAAAAAAAACTGGAAAGGAGGAAGAAAAACAGTGGCGAAAAGAACCAAAAACTGACAAACGACACAGAGAGATAAAACAATGCGATTGTTGCAAAGTTTGACAAATTTTAAACAGAATTTAAAAATGCTAATAAACAGAGAGAGCTATTATTGAATAATAACCCAAAAATTTGAAATGTAAATTACCCCCCCCCCGCCAGGGCCTTACTAAATTTATGCACTTAATTATTTGAATTTGGTCCAATGTCAGTACGGTAATTGTTGAAAGTTGCAGAATAAAAATATTGGGTTTTCTGCAACTGGAGACGCTCATAAAAAAGTGCCAGAAATGCCCTAAAATAAATACCGAGAAAAGAAAAAATTACTGACTGAACTGCTACTGCAGACCAGTTTTTTTTTCACAGGTAAATCTGTCTTTACTGAAGTTGGTATTGCACAAAAGGCTGGGTTGGGAAAAAATTGAATTTTCCAAAATGATTTTTAAAATTGGTAAGCCGCCTCGATAATATATATTTTCATTTATTTATGTATGGGGCTGTGCGCATTTTGTCCGTTTTTTTTTTTTTCAATTACAGTCCAGAAATTTTATCTCTTTTTGGGAAAAAAAAAAATAAGTGTAAAACTTGGGGGAAATAATAATCTAATTCTCAATCTGAAATATTTCTCCTAGCGAATTCCAAGGATTTTTTTTTTTTAAGGGGGAATTTTTAATAAAATAATGAGACGGGCCAAAACGTGTCAAATCAAAGGAGGCCGTCCCGTTTTTTCTTCTTTTCTGTTTTTGCGATTTTTTTCCGTTCTCTCCGGGAAAGAAAAAGACAGGAAAAAAATATGAAAAAAAAAACGAGCGGCTAATAAACAAGTCGGATTTATCCCGAAAAATAATAATAATAATTGGCTTTCGTCACTGATATTTGTTCGGCGTCCCTCTTATCTTGTTCGTATATATCGTTATCACATTTCCTTGTTTGTCGGCCGATAGCGTGTTTTTGTTGTTTGTCGGTTTGTTATTTTATGGTGTTTTTTTTTTTTTCTCTGTTAAAAGTGATTCATAATTACGCCGAAATTGAATATCTCTCCGTTATCAGTTAATTATATAACGTAATTCCCGAACTCTCGAGCTACGAGACAAGAGATAAGACAGTGCACATGATGCATTTCGTCAACATTCCTTTTGATTGCAAGCGAATTGTTGTTGTAATTTTGTCGTATTGTAAATAAGAATGGATGAAATTGTGTTCCTTCGAATTATAAAACAAAGAGTTGATCTTACATTAAAGTTATCTGTGCTGCATATTCAAGTGGAAAACAATAGATTTCAATCAATTTACGAGCCAGAATTGCTCCGGGACCTTGGGCCAGAGAGGAGGTCGGTGGCGAAAATATTGTGGAAAAAAATTGATTCAATTTGTTAAATATGTCTCAAAATGTCTCAAAACGTCTCAAAAGTAACCTCTCAAAACGTCTCATAACCTCTCAAAACGTCTCAGAATTAAAATGTCTCATAACCTCTCAAAACGTCTCATAACCTCTCAAAACGTCTCAGAATTAAAATGTCTCATAACCTCTCAAAATGTCTCATAACCTCTCAAAACGTCTCAGAATTAAAATGTCTCATAACCTCTCAAAACGTCTCATAACCTCTCAAAATGTCTCATAACCTCTCAAAATGTCTCATAACCTCTCAAAATGTCTCATAACCTCTCAAAATGTCTCATAACCTCTCAAAATGTCTCATAACCTCTCAAAATGTCTCATAACCTCTCAAAATGTCTCATAACCTCTCAAAATGTCTCATAACCTCTCAAAACGTCTCAGAATTAAAATGTCTCATAACCTCTCAAAACGTCTCATAACCTCTCAAAACGTCTCATAACCTCTCAAAACGTCTCAGAATTAAAATGTCTCATAACCTCTCAAAACGTCTCATAACCTCTCAAAACGTCTCAGAATTAAAATGTCTCATAACCTCTCAAAACGTCTCATAACCTCTCAAAACGTCTCATAACCTCTCAAAACGTCTCAGAATTAAAATGTCTCATAACCTCTCAAAATGTCTCATAACCTCTCAAAATGTCTCATAACCTCTCAAAACGTCTCAGAATTAAAATGTCTCATAACCTCTCAAAACGTCTCATAACCTCTCAAAACGTCTCATAACGTCTCAAAACGTCTCAAACGTCTCACGTCTCTAAACGTCTCATAACGTCTCTAAACGTCTCATAACGTCTCTAAACGTCTCATAACGTCTCTAAACGTCTCAGAACGTCTCAAAATGTCTCAAAACGTCTCATAACCTCTCAAAACGTCTCAGAGCGTCTCAAAACGTCTCATAACCTCTCAAAGTGTCTCAAAACGTCTCATAACCTCTTAAAACGGTCTCATAACCTCTCAAAGTGTCTCAAAACGTTTCAAAACGGCTCATAATGTCTCAGAACGTCTCAAAACGGCTCATAACGTCTCAAAACGGCTCATAATGTCTCAGAACGTCTCAAAACGGCTCATAACGTCTCAAAACGGCTCATAATGTCTCAGAACGTCTCTAAACGTCTCAAAATGTCTCATAACCTCTCAAAACGTCTCAAAGTGCCTCAAAACGCCTCATAACCTCTCAAAACGTCTCATAACCTCTCATCTCAAACGTCTCATAACCTCTCAGAACGTCTCAAAGTGTCTCTCAGAATGTCTTAAAATGTCTTTTAAAATGTGGTTAATGCCTGTATCAACGTTGCTTATTGTATTTTTTTTACACTAAAATCTACGGCGCCAAGCCTTATTTTTCTTCGTTGTAAATAGCCGCGATGAAATATGTTTGTATCTGTTTCGTCTACAGAACAAATAAATATCTTGCGATCTGTTCGGCGATTCTGTATTTTTTTTAGGTTAGACAGTTTTCTACTTTAGCATTAATTCTTGATTGATTTTTTTTTTGTCTTTCGGTAATTTGTCCAAAGTTTCGTTCGTCAGTTTCTTCGTTCCCATATTGTATTTTTTTTTACACCGGTAAATGTATTCCACCCAATTACATAAATTTTTTCTTTCTCAATTCATAAATTAAATGTGTTAATAAATTTTTTGTTTTTATCATCGCTTTTAAAGTTTTTTTTTCATCGCTTTATTTAACGCTTTATCACCGCGTACAGATTGTGTTCGTTGTCTCGAGCGATGATTCACGACCACTGAATCATGACCTTATATTTATTGTAATCGTGTCTCGTTTTTGAAACTTTCACTTTCACTGAGACATTTGTGAGCTGTATGTAAGCGCTTTGGCGGAGAGAATGAATTTTTCAGGGGCCGAAATATTTTTGAATTTCAAGAGTCTACTGTGTGGAGAATTGACCGTTCGCCGAATTTACCTAAATCTCCGGTAAATTCAGTAGTTTTTTTTTTTTTTTGAACTGGAACTATCGTACAGGAATCGATTTCGTTTCAGATTGAGCACACTTTCATCGATCCCATATAATTTCTGCAGCACTCAAAATGTGTCTCAAAACGTGTCTCAAAACATGTCTCAAAACGTGTCTCAAAACGTGTCTCAAAACGTCTCATAACCTCTCAGAACGTCTCATAACCTCTCAAAACGTCTCAAAGTGTCTCAAAACGTCTCAGAACGTCTCATAACCTCTCAAAACGTCTCAAAATGTCTCAAAACGTCTCATAACCTCTCAAAACGTCTCAAAGTGTCTCAAAACGTCTCATAACCTCTCAAAACGTCTCAAAGTGTCTCAAAACGTCTCATAACCTCTCAAAACGTCTCAGAACGTCTCATAACCTCTCAAAACGTCTCAAAACGTCTCATAACCTCTCAAAACGTCTCAAAGTGTCTCAAAACGTCTCATAACCTCTCAAAACGTCTCATAACGTCTCAAAACGTCTCATAACCTCTCAAAACGTCTCATAACCTCTCAAAACGTCTCAGAACGTGTCTCAAAGTGTCTCAAAACGTCTCATAACCTCTCAAAACGTCTCAGAACGTCTCAAAGTGTCTCAAAACGTCTCATAACCTCTCAAAACGTCTCAGAACGTCTCAAAGTGTCTCAAAACGTCTCATAACCTCTCAAAACGTCTCAGAACGTCTCATAACCTCTCAAAACGTCTCAAAGTGTCTCAAAACGTCTCATAACCTCTCAAAACGTCTCTTAACCTCTCAAAACGTCTCATAACCTCTCAAAACGTTTCAGAACGCCTCAAAGTTTCTCAAAACGTCTCTAACGTCTCAAAACGTCTCCAACGTCTCTAAACGTTTCATAACCTCTCAAAACGTCTCAAAGTGTCTCAAAACGTCTGAAAACTTCTCAGAATGTCTAATCAACGAGAGTGAACTTTGAAACAATATGAAAAAAGATTATTAATAAACAATTTAAACAGGCGGAAACGTACGAAAACACAGAGAGTTTGACCTAGGTTCAAGGGGATAGTTAGCATCTGACCTTTTGTCTCGTGTTGAATTTCATTTCTGTGTTTATTACAAATGTGCGATTTAAACTAAATTCCCATTCAGATTTTGTGCGCATACGAATAATGTTCTGCGACCGCATTCATGGATAAGGAAAAAAATTTTTTTATGTTTATGTTTTATGAAAACATAACGGTACTGAATAACCCTTCTGGACTAAATACGTAAATATTTTTTAAAGATTTATGTTTCTCGGATTTTCTACACAAAAAGTGTACGGCTACACCAATTTCGTGAATAAGAAAAAATTGATTTAAAACATTTGCTCTATGTGTCTATTCAAAATATAATGGTTCTAAATAACACTTCTTGGATTGAACCTGTTTATACGTAAAATTTTTTTAAAGATATGTTGCCGGGACAAGACACTGTATAATGCTGTAGACTCCAGTGTTATGTAAAATGTAACGATGGACAAAAATACCGATATTATATTACCTTTTTCTGTACGATTTTGGGAATTGTACGATTAACGTGTCTAAGACGCACGTTTATTCAAAACAGAATAACACTTCTAGACTTACTCAGAAACGTGTATAGAATGCGGCGACTGACGTTGTTGTAAATAACGCCTCGGATTTTAATATTATGTAAAACCGTTCGACCGGTGTAAGTGTACAACACGTGTCTTATTTATATTATGAAAATAAATAAGTTCGCCTGAAACCATTGAAGAACTCCGAGAAACCCCGAGCGTGTGAGAAATCACCGACTGAAATGGTACTGCGACTATTCGATGAAAAAAAGAAGTGAAATAATGTAATGTGTCGTGATAGAAATTCCACCTAATAATACCTAAAAAGTCCCCCGATTTGGTCCGTATTCGGTCCAAAAGTGTCCCAAACTGAGTTACACTTGCCCCTGAAATGAGAGCCGAAAATCGAAAATTTTTAAAATTTCAAAAATTTCGCCCCGATTTCGCCAATATTCGGTCCAAAAGTGTCCCAAACTGAGTTACACTTGCCCCTGAAATGAGAGCGGAAAAATCGAAAATTTTTAAAATTTCAAAAATTTCGCCCCGATTTCGCCAATATTCGGTCCAAAAGTGTCCCAAACTGAGTTACACTTGCCCCTGAAATGAGAGCGGAATAATCGAAAATTTTAAAAATTTCGCCCCGATTTCGCCAATATTCGGTCCAAAAGTGTCCCAAAATGAGTTACACTTGCCCCTGAAAGAAGAGCCGAAAATCGAAAATTTTTAAAATTTCAAAATTTCGCCCGATTTCGCCAATATTCGGTCCAAAAGTGTCCCAAACTGAGTTACACTTGCCCTGAAAGGAGAGCGGAAAATCGAAAATTTTTAAAATTTCAAAAATTTCCCCCCGATTTCGCCAATATTCGGTCCAAAAGTGTCCCAAACTGAGTTACACTTGCCCCTGAAAGGAGAGCCGAAAATCGAAAATTTTTAAAATTTCAAAAATTTCGCCCCGATTTCGCCAATATTCGGTCCAAAAGTGTCCCAAACTGAGTTACACTTGCCCCTGAAAGGAGAGCCGAAAATCGAAAATTTTTAAAATTTCAAAAATTTCGCCCCGATTTCGCCAATATTCGGTCCAAAAGTGTCCCAAACTGAGTTACACTTGCCCCTGAAAGGAGAGCGGAAAAATCGAAAATTTTTAAAATTTCAAAAATTTCGCCCCGATTTCGCCAATATTCGGTCCAAAAGTGTCCCAAACTGAGTTACACTTGCCCCTGAAAAGTGAGAGAGCCGGAAAAATCGAAAATTTTTAAAATTTCAAAAATTTCGCCCCGATTTCGCCAATATTCGGTCCAAAAGTGTCCCAAACTGAGTTACGCTTGCCCCTGAAATGAGAGCGGAAAAATCGAAAATTTTTAAAATTTCAAAAATTTCGCCCCGATTTCGCCAATATTCGGTCCAAAAGTGTCCCAAAATGAGTTACACTTGCCCCTGAAAGGAGAGCTGAAAATCGAAAAAAATCGACAAAAATTTTTTCAATTTTTTCCCCAAACTTTTCCACCCTTCTTCGTAAATAAATCGGACCCCGTGGACCACTGTCGACTGGGAAAAAGTTATTTTGCGACAATAGAAATTTTAAAAAAAAATTTTTTCGGTTTTGTTGTAATCGAATTGTTAGACAAACGGATCAAAATATGTGGTACAAGATAATATGAATAATCGTGAATTTCGATTAAATGAAATCGTGCGAATTTCCCTCGTCTTCGTTACTACGAAAATTCCGAGTGACCTCTGACCTCTCTCTCTCTCTCTCTCTCACTCTGGGGCGATAAAATAAGGTCGATCGATTAGTAAATGATAAGAATCACTGATAAGGAGGCCGCTTCCAGAGTTATCCGACTCTGTTTTTCGTCAGTATCAATCGGCGGTGGGGGGAAATTTTTTTTTTCTCTTTTTATAATCCTCAATAGCAAATAATAAACAGTGGGGAAATAAAAAGAGAAAACGGCCGGCGCCGTTATAATAAAACCTCGCGTCGATCCGACGTCCGAATCACTGTCTTTTCATTATTCGTGCGTGCTCAATTTCTCAAATTTTTTCTTTTCAATCCAGCCTTTTTTAAATTCAATTTTATCCGACGCCGTTCTTCGTAACTCTTCGGCCATCGTCTGTCGTGAAGGTGAGCGATTCTGCTCTTTTTTCGACTTTTTTTTGTTGTGATTTCGGTTTTTCGCCGTCCTCAGTAGTCTACCGATTCTGAAGAATAAAAATAAGTATGAAAAAGTTTAACATAACTTAGGTTTGCGGTGTTTCTGTCTCATCTCTCGCCGGTTTGGTCATTCGCTAGACCGGGGGGTTTCGGCCACTCGCCATCTTCAGTAGCGCTGTGTTAGTCCGAAGAATAAAAATATATATGAAAAAGTTTAACATAGTTTAGGTTTGCGGTGTTTCTGTCTCCTCTCTGCCGGTTTGGTCTTTCGCCAGACCTCGCCATCTTCAGTGGAAGAATAAAATAGTATGAAAAGTTTAACATAACTTAGGTTTTTGGTGTTTCTGTCTCATCTCTCGCCGGTTTGCCGCCATCTTCAGTAGCGCTGTGTTAGTCCGAAGAATAAAAATAAGTATGTGAAAAGTTTAACATAGCTTAGGTTTTTTGGTGTTTCTGTCTCCTCTCTCGCCGGTTTGGTCTTTCGCCAGACCGGGGGGGTTTCGGCCGCTCGCCATCTTCAGTAGCGCTGTGCTAGTCCGAAGAATAAAAATATGTATGAAAAAGTTAACATAATTTAGGTTTGCGGTGTTCTTATATATATATATATATATATATATATATATATATATATATATATATATATATATAAGAAGGATAAAATTTCGAATTGATATTTTCGGAATCCGGCAATGACGGAATTTCATTTCATTTAAAACAGTTCGACCAACACATTTGTTCAACTTTTAGAGGTAATAACGAATATTTTCATTATTACAGCGATTTCTTTGCGCTAAACATATTATTAAATCGTAAATGGTTCGACTGGAACGCAGACTAAGACTACGGTAATCTATGTTTACAGTTTTCCTCGCAAAATATTTTATATTACGGTTAACCGAAAGTAATCGACATTTTGACTTTTTAATTTATTTTAATTTTGCCAGAAAAAGAAACATTTAATTATTAATCTATTTATATATCCAACGATACTGTCGACAACTCTTCTACGGCCGGTTTTCCGGCAAATTTTCGATTCCCCCCCGAAACCGAAATACATCTTATCATATTGTCGATTATATTTTCGTACACCTAATATATATTATCTATATACTGTATCGTCTCGTGTATTTGTATTTTTTGTCTCTATATTTCAGACGGGGTCTGACTCCTCCGCACCGAGTGAAATCCATCTCAATGGCGACGTTCAGTCCGGAGGAAGTCGAATTAGTCAGAGCCAGGGGAAACGAGGTATAGCGTTGTTCTTAATTTCTCCTCATTATTCCCAATTGTACATTCAAAACCGTCCGTCCCTCCGGGAACCTCCACCTACCGTATTTCTATTTCTATTTAGGCCGACCAGAATTTGCGTATTGACGATAACATTTCAAATATAAGCCAAAGCCGGACATAAATTCGAATCCACAAACTGAAATAGATGCACAATTTCCGAGGTCGATATAAGTATCATATCGGGTACTAGTAACGATCAAATAATTACGGAAATCGATTCATTGAATTTCAAAAAATCTGCCCAATTGTACCGTTTTTTATCGTTCCGATTACCTCGAGTCCGACGTCTTTTTGCTTCGACACTCATTTCAAAAGGTTTTAACAATACCCCGTTTCTTATATTATATTCGAGTGCTTCGATTCAAATTATAAATTATAATAAAATAATACGTATATATTTGTTCGTTGTTTGATACGGCGCTTGTCGTATCCGGCCTGTTGAGACATTAGTTTGTCCGTTGCGTAAAACGCATCCAAGTTGTACATCTTGACTAATAACTGATAATTTCAGAGCGCGATAAAAAGTCAAAAATTTGGTTAATCGTTAATATCGAATATTTTAAAACATTCGGCACGTTTTAATAAACGCCCCCCCGGATAGTTTTAATCGAAATTTATATATTTTTTAACTTGTCTCTTTGTGTTTTAACCAGTATTGCAGGAGAGTATGGCTCGGTTTATGTGATAACGATCTACCTACCAAAGATGAGCTACAAATCAAAGACTTTATGATATCGAAATACGAAAAAAAGAGGTACGTAATTCGCCGATACTATATTATATAGTGTTGGATTGGCCGTTAAAAAAAAAAAAAACCCGTGATTTAAACATAAAATCATTAATTATTGAACGTTTCAATTGAATACATTAAACTGTAGACACTATCTACCTTCTGTTCAAATTGTAATGAAAAAAACAAGTTACATCCGTTACGTATTTTACATTTTCCAGTTTTAAAAAAAAATAGCGAAGTTTACTTCGAGCATGTCTATATTTAAAATTTTTGTTCTAATTTTTACACAGCGTATTTTTAACTTTTATTTGAAAATTAAAGATATCCTAAATTTTAATTGTAAATTTGTTAAAACTGTGCACTAATGGATGCCAACCGTGTTTCGATAACGCGTTAACAATTTATGTTTTTCAATTTTTATCCATAAATTTTAAGTCAAATCATCGTGTCAAATCCAATTTTAAATTTAAATTTACTGCAGTATTAAATTTTAAATGGTTTCAATAATACAAACGACTAAGAAACTTAGATGTCCTCTTTATGATGAGGTTATTTTTATTCAGGTTATGTTTGTTTTCTCAGCTCGTATTCCGAAGTTTTTTCCTAATAAAAACATTGCCTTTAAGTGAATTTTACCCGATAAGTTTATTAGAAATCGCCCCCGGAAACAACGAGTGATTTGAAAATTGATTTAATTATCCGATGTTTAGATATTGTCCACTGAATTTTCGAATCTCACCAAGTGCATCTAATATCGTAAATACCGATATTAAAATTTGTTGCATCTATTTTTATAAGAGATATGAAACCTAACAGTACGTGTGTTGGTTATTTCGGGTTAAATGAATATTTTTTCAGTCCGTCGTCTGAACTTTATAAAAATAATACACCGGTCAATCGAAAATGTAGGTTTTTTTTATTCGAAAGAGAGAAAAAGAAAGTACGTTGTGTAATTTCAAACGGTTTAAAACGTTGCCGTAAATGACGGCTATAGCCGTCCGATATTTTGGCGATATCCACACATTTCGTGCACGTTTTAATAGATACGAAGTGTACCGACGCATAAACTCGTCCGTTATTAAGTAATATATCGAAAAAAAAAAGAAAAAAGTATAGCGTGTTTTTTTTTTTTTTTATGCGTTTTCCCACGCTTTAACGCTTCGGAACATTCGGTGCTGCATCAAGAGACAAACAACGGGTATCTATGATAATTTCGTTTCAAACTGATTTTCCCGTGTTAAGTCAACACCTATTTTTCTCTCTTCACAGTTTTGTGAAAAAAAAGAAAAAAATGACGCGGCGAGCAAATGACGGTTTTGTAGCCGTCGAGAGTTTTTTTTTAGAAAAATTGTGGCCGAATGCGATAATTTTCACTTCCGAACGTACGACTTACACTCGATTTCGTCTGGCGGCCAAAAACGATTGAAAAAACGAAAATGTGTTTCCGAGCACGATCGTCGAATTAAACGTAGATTTAACGCTGTAAGGTTCGTGATGTTTCTGTCTCCTCTCTCTCTCTCGCCGCGGTCTGGTCTTTTGCTAGACCGGGGGTTTTTCGGCCGCTCGCCATCTTCAGTAGCGCTGTGTCACTGTCACTGTTGGGGCACTTTGAATGTTTTTTTGCGCATCCTCACTGCTGCCCACTGTCACTTTTACATGTACTAAGACAGCGCTACTGAAGATGGGGCGAGCAGAGGTCTAGCAAAAGACCAAACCGGCAGCGATAGAGAGAGGAGACGGAAACATATCACGAACCTACAGTATATTCCACAACCCCTCGCAGACCACAAAAACAGGTATGTTAAATTAGATTTAACGCATTTATCTGAATGTTTTTTTTTGCATTCCAGATATTACATTGAACCGACTGAGGATATGAAAATAACGATTAACGGTTCGAGCAATCAAAGTTCGCCGGGACGTTCTCCGCCGAAATCTCAAAATTCAGCTAGTCTTTCTATTATTAAACCACCGCCGCTTGTAAGTGAAAAACGTAACGCAAATCTATTCACGTAAAACTGTATTCGCTGTCGCATAGATCTGTATGGCGCCGTCTGAAATTATTAACCGTCTGTGGGCCGAATCTTTATTTTAAATCCAAAAAAAAAAAAAAATCAGCAATTATAAACCTATATGGAACAAAAAAAATTTGATAGGACACTGTAGGATTGAGATTTATCCGCCATCTCACGAAAAAAAGCTATAATTATTTGGTAAAAATCTCGATAAATTGAAATTTGGCCTGAAAGTCCCATAGAGGGTTAAATGAGTCATTAAAATTGCAGTGACTAGTGTTTAATCAATCGCCCTTTTTAAATATTTCTGATGTTTTCATTCATTCATTTTACTTCTAGAAGGAGTTCTAAAAGTAAGAATATATATATATATATATATATATATATATATATATATATATATATATTTACTATTTTATTAATGCCAAATATAACTTTTATACATAATAGCGATTGGCAGTTTATTGTGCCGACAGTTTAATAATTTTATGTATATACACTGTATATTTTCAGTATTATTGTTTTCGTTTTTTGACGACGCTTCAGTTTCGTTTTTGCGAAAGTGACAGTGCATTTCAGTTCGTTGCTCAATTCTATTATTAATTATTATTCTTCACCGGACCCATCAAATTTCTTTTCACTGCACTTTGTCTCAATTTTTTTTTTTTGTCGTCGGCCACGAAAAATTTATACTTTATACTTAGATTGTTTTCGCTAAGAATTTCGAATGGAATTTAAATTTTAATTGGCCCAGAAATTAGAGTTTAAATGAGAATTATACAAAAACTGACCGTCCAATATATATATATATATATATATATATATATATATATATATATATACATACAAAATGGTCGAAAACCCTTACTATCTTCTGACATCCTGAACATCCGTTACTGAGATACAGATAACTTTATTTTCTCTGAATACAAATTAGGGACATCGAAATAACGATATACAGATAAAGGGTTCGTCAATGCCTACAGGCCTTTCTACATTTATATACTTAATTATTGGGTTCGACAACTGAGTAATCGCGGAATTCACCGACAAGTGGCGTTGTACATATTTTTAAGTAAGTCGACATCTTCGGCACGGATAAGTTTCTTCGATACGTTATTATTCTGGTCCCTTTCCAAACGTTCGGTATCGAAATTGTGTCTGTATAAAAAGCTGAAAGACGATGAACCGAAGTGAGCGTTTCAGTCGCATTTCGCTTTTTTATTTTCTCAAAGGTGTTAACGCCTCGTGGGCTCGTAAAAAGTTGTCGAGGTCGACGATGACCGAATAAAGGTCATTATCGATTCGGATCGCCACAGTTCGACACTGGGACATTGCGGAGAAGCCGAATCTATCTTGTATGCGCTTTCGAAACCGTCTACGGCTTATCCGTGCAAAGATGTACTACTGGCGTACTTAAAAATATGTACAACGCGATTACTTAGTTGTCAACCCGATATTATGATAGAGGCTGCTTGATAATCGGGAAAATTAACGATAGAAATCACCGGGGACTTGAGCTACAAACAATCATTACGGACGCCTGGAAAGGAAGTTGTCCTGTGATCTAAATATGTAAGAAAATAGAAGAAAAAATTTAAAAGGGGGTGACAGCCAGTTAGAGCGGGTTTTCTCTGTTATATTAGTGCTACTGATGAACATCGATGCCGCTTATTGTAATCTACGGTCGGGTGACGATAGAATTTTTTTTTCTTTTCCGACAGAACAACGGTCATATAAAAAGCGGCCTGAACGGACTGCAGACGCTGAGCGGCGGCGTCAACGCGACTAACGGCAGTAACGGCTGCGCCGCGCTCACCGCCAACGGAAAGCGGAACGAGACCGTCGACCCGTTCAGCCCGGTCAGTTGCGCCGCCCCGGCGTTGAGCTCGGCGCCAGCGGCCGCAGCAGCAGCCACAGCCGCAGCCACAGCCGCAGCAGCGCAGCCGCAGCCGCCGATTCCCAGGTGTCGTTCGCCAATTTTGAAAACAATCCGATATTTAGCGCGGCCACGTCGGCTCCGATCGCCACTACCGCTTCCACAGGTGAGCCCCTTACCGTTAACTAATTCAACCCCCTAACGCACAGATTGTTTGAAAAAAACCCGTATATTTATTTTAATTTTTGATTTCGATCCACATCGCAGAAAAGAGCCGAATATTGCATCGTTATACGTTCGTTTCGAATCGATATTTCGCATTCGATCGTATTCAATTCGATATTTTTCTTTTTTCGGTGTCGGTGGAACAAAAGTAGGAAAACGACGAATCCGTCAGTCGTAGAATTCCCGAAGATTTTGGTCCACCCGATTTTTTTATATTTGTATCACTATCATACTTTTGTATAAATCGAATCCCGTATAAATGATAAATATCGATAAAACTAATTGATTCGAGCGTACGAGTCGAGGGATTAATATCTCGACTCCTTATAAGCCGATATCGCGACAAAAATATAACTCTAATTCTCTGTTTACGGTAGCTTAGTTTAGATTCGTCCGAATTGAACAGAATTTAAATTGAACGAATAGTTTTTTCCCCCCGTTACGTTTCAACTAGTCGATCCGGAGCCGCGGAGACGGTCAACAGTTCGAAATAGCCTATATGCGATAAACTATAGTTTCTGCGTTCAATAAATAGAAGAAAAACACTCTCTGCGATCACTCCCCAACAATACGTTGAACGTAAATTTTCTTCTAAACATTATTTTATTACAACAGCACGAGATCTGATAAAAGTACTTTATTGTGTAATCGATGTTATAGATTACGTATGCGACGGATACGTTAGTTTGTAAGTACCGTCTAGTTGTAGGGGGAGAAAATAGCTTGTCTCTGTTACAAACGTTAACTGCCACATTTACAGTGAAATCACGATAAAATAAAATTAATTTTAAATTCGAAGAATTTAAAGAAAACGACAACTTATTGTCCAAGTTGTGCCGACCGACCACCGGCTTTGTACAAAATTTTTTTTAATGTCTTACATTCTAGATAATTGTCTTAGACCATTTTCGTATACAGTTTCAATTAACGAATATTCTCCTATAAATTTAAGTTTATATTAATAAATATTCGATAGTTTTGTTGTTACTTGCTCGGCGAAATAACTTTTCAAACGCGTACGAATATCGTTATCAAGCGGTCCAAATAAGCGTCACCCCGATACGGGTGACGCGGCCCGATCGGACGCTTTACTGTCGCCCGAATAACGCGTTAAGCAAGCGTACAGTCATGGCCACATTCACCGATTACGCTGTATAAATAAAAATAAAAAATATTGTCGAAATCGATAATTGTGGGGGGCTTCAGTGATCCTGTCTTTCGTTTGGTTTGAATCAACGGATTTTGGTTTTCGCAGCATAAGTCGCTCCTTATCACAAAAGCGCATGTGACTGGCCGTAAGCGAATCAAGCGTAAGCTGGCGAATCAAGCGCTGTCGAGCGCCAGATCCAGCGAAGGGTCGACGGGGAAATATATATACCAAAAAAATTATATCATACAGCGTCGAACGAAAGGAAAAGGGAAAGTGTCGTTGTTATATTAATTAGGTTATTGTTGTTATTATGCTATAATAACAAGGGTGGGACGCGTTGGGAGATCTGAGATGTTTGGACGTGAACTCTTGGAGTTCGTCGACTTCTCTAGCCCAACAACAACAACAACAACAACAGTTGCAACAATCGCAGCAGCAGCAGCAATTGCAACAACAACAACAGCAGCAGCAGCAGCAGCAATTGCAACAACCGTTGCATTATCTGCAACAACCGCAACAGCCCAACAGTCGATGGAGTGAGTCACTCTCCCCCTAATAATTGTGCCTCTTCGGAGTTGTTCGATATTTATTTATTTTTTTTCCGTTTTTCTCGTACCCCAATAACGATAATAGTCACCGTAGTTTTTATTCATTTCGTTTTTTTCCTTTTTTTTTAAACAAAGTGAATTTCATTTTTGCATGCGGTTTGCAATACTGTATTTGAGTTGTGTAAACGCAGTCCCGTTCCAACGTTTTTCCGCCCATTTCGGATTTATTTACGATGCGTAAGTGTTGTTTTAAAACGTTTATTACCAATTTTTAAAACGTGAAATAAAACCGTCGGCGTGCTGGGGATTTTTGTTGATATTACGGGTAGCGAAAAGTAATCGACGTTTTGACTTTGGAATTCGTTATTTATTTCGCTAAAAATGAAACTCTAATCTACTGTATATTCGCCGATATTGTCGACAAATTTTCGATTCCCGAAACTCGTCAAGACCGAAATACATCTTATCGATTTGTCGATTACTTTCGGGCAAACCGAATACACGATGTTTGCCATTTTTTTTCCTTTAGTTTTAGATTATCGTTCGTGAAAATAAAAAAAACATAATACAGAAATAGCGTCGGGACATTGAACGATATTGTGAGGGTAGACGGGACCCTCCCGTCGGGAGCGATATCGACGAATACCTCCAGTCGTAGTCGAATACCTTTTATTGGATACGACATTTATTGAGCTACTATCGGTATCATTTTATTTCCGTATCATGTTTCCGTCGGTCTTATTTTGCCGAATTTAAAAAAAAACGTTATTTTTCGATGTTCAGAGAGTTTTACCGTATATTAAGCCGACTATCGGTATACAGCTGAGCATGATTATTGTCGCAAACCTGTAAATGCCCTCCTGTTTTTTATTTTTTATTTTTATTTTTCAAACGCCGATTCTTGTATAGCTTAGAAACTGTATTCGCTATTTTCAGCGCATATTTTGTGTTCGGTATTGATATTTTTGTTGTAATGTTTTTTTTCCGTCAACTTTTATTGTATCTTTGAATTTTAATTTATTTGACTAAAGGTCAATCTTAACCATTTAGTGCCAGCGGGGGTTTAAAGATCCGCTCGCGCCGGATCGTGCCATGAAGTGTGCGACGATAGCGCATCATTCATTTATCGGCGAGAAATTCAATATACCGAATGTATTTTTGTATACTTGTTAAAAATAAACCTTGCGACTTGAACGCATGTTCGATGCTTGGCACTAAAACGGTTAAAGCGTGATATTATTTAATATTTACAATTATTATAAACGGAGATGTGTGTAAATATCATTGTACTAAACCATTTTTTTTTTTTGTATCATTCCAGCACATTGTAGAAAGTAGTTGTGTTGTATTATTATGTTGTAAGTTTTCGTTTTGCTTTTCATATATATAATACGTGTGTGTCTTGTGGAGATTTGTGGCCCATTACGTTTTTATGTATATCACTTTTAGTTTCTCTTCTCCGTTATTATTATGGTTTCAGATTTTTCATTTTACGCTTCGTCCGCGCCGCTCTCTCTCTTGCCGGTGGACCGGCGTTTCGGCTTCTCGCCGCCATCAGTAGCATATATTCAATTTTAGTAATTAACGTATATTTTTAAATACATCTCGATGGGGCTAATTCGTACACTTTGAGCGGAATTATCGCTATATTCGTATAATGGAAAAACTATTTCAACAACGTATCGAATAAATTTCTCGTATTGTCCGAACGGGACGGCGACGATGAAGCGCGAAACAAGTCCACCGTTTAAACAGGAGTCGGGCGTTCGGAGATAGAAAATATTTTTTTTTTCCAATTATTTCACCTGTTTCGCTGTCTGCGTGGGAATACCACGGACAGAGTTTGCGCTCTTCGGTTTCCTCTCGCCGCTCGGTCCGGCGAAAGGAACGCAAAAACCGGCGAGAGGAGATACAGGAGAATGCGAAATCGACGAGTAAAACTTATTAGTTGATAAAGTTTCATTTACCGTTTTTGTCGCTTAATAATTGTAGACCGATTTCGAGTTGGCGTTCGAAGACCGGTCGCTCTGCGATACGATGATTCAATAAGAGAAAAGGTAAAAATTTAATACGGCTCAACGGAGTATTATTTTGTGCGATCTCCGACTGAAAAAAACGGAAATCGCCGGAGATTATATATAAAAAATAATTTTAACGTTACAGCACGACCGGAACACGAATCAACGCGCAGACTATAAGTTGCGCGCGTGGTTTTTTGCCTCTCTCGGGCCTTGTCAAAAATAATATTCCGTTGAAACAATTTTTTTTTTCTTTTAAACTCTCTTATCGAACCCGGTCTTTTCAATGAATGAATAAAGGGGTGGCCGAAAATCGACGCAAGATTTGAATTCGCCACCGTTCTTGCAGAGTAAAGTCGGTGACCTGATATTAAAAAAAAAAAAAAACCATTCGACAGCCGATAGTTTAGGGTCAGTACAAATGGAGTCGTCACCGCCGGGTGAAAATGTGCGCTTTGTCGCTAAAAATGATTTCGTTTTGACGCTCTGAGGCGCCGCTTCGATATTGACATTCGGACGGCTCGTTTTCGGACGACCAGTGTCTGCGCGTTCAGAGCATCGCCACAGTCGATCCGCAGACCGCGGTCCGACCGAATTTTTCAATTATTCGTCTTCGCAGTCGACGAATTTAAATTCCGCGCGACCGCGGCCGACTAAATTTCACTATTTTTAAAATATCGTTCGACAATGAAAACACGCGTCGTTCTTATCGCGCCTAAACTATCGGATTGTGGCGAATTCCAAATCTTGCGTCGATTTTCGGACACCGTTCAGTAGTAGCTTTTATTTTTTTTTGTTGTTGTTGTGAGAAATGTTGTTGGAAGTAAAAAAAGAAAAAAAATTTGAAAATTAAGGCTGTTTGTTTTTTTTTTTTTGGTGTGTCGTCTCTCTTAAAGGTACGTTATTGACATCGGAGTTTCTGCCTTTTTCTAGTCCGTGGGACACTAGCCTACAGTCGACGTCTCTGCCGAACAACAGATGGAGTGAGTTGTGTTGATGCCTTGTGCCGTTTGTTATTAATAATTACCGTTGTTGTCGTCGTTGTTGTTGTTGTCTCTTGTTCACCTTCCCCCGAGATCCGCCCCTTCTTCCGCCTTTCCGTGCATGTAATTTCAGTTGCGTAGATTTTTTCTGTTCTATTCAACCGTAAGCTCGATCGGTATTCCGTCCTAACACGTTGACTGCCGTTCACGCTTTTTTTTTTTTATGTTCGTACGTTTGAACAGCCTTTTTTTTTTTTGACGAAAGAATAATTGCATGAAAGTTACATCGGTAATCCGTTTTATTAGATTTTTGCGGCCGACGTCGTCTCGCGTTTAGCAGCCGCGCACGCCTAACGTTCCGCACTCGGAATATTCGTTATTGAAATATTTGCTGAAAAACCGGACCGGCCCCTGAACACGAATAACGATATTGCAAGGTAAGGCGATAAATTTTACAAATAGGTATATTATATACCTGTTTTGCGGTCTGCGAGGGGTCGCGGTGCCGTATGTTGTCTGCGGTGTTGTTTCTCTCTTCCGTCTTTACGCTGCCGGTCTGGTCTTTTCCTGGACCTGCGGTTTCGGCCGCTCGCCCCGTCTTCAGTAGCGCTGTGTCGGTCACTTCACAACCGGAGGAGGACGCCCGAAAAGTGACTAACAGAGAGCGCTACTGAAGACGGGGCGAGCGGCCGAAATCCCCCCGGTCTGGCAAAAGACCAAACCGGCAGCGAGAGGAGGAGACAGAAACACCACGAACCTACGGTATATTATAAATATTTATTACAAAAGATCGGTTATTGGAGGGCGATCACTTTGATAAAAAAAAAAAAAAACTATCCGGCGGTTAAAGGTTTAAAATTTCGCTGAGAAAATTTAACATTCAGCGACGTCGTCGTCGCGGTCAACGCGTTAATACAGAAACGGAATAGAAAACACGACTATGTATAAACAATGTTTTTTTTCAGTATGTAGCAAACTATAGTCGGCTTCACTCTTTAGTTAATATTTAGTTATAGTTGCAAAATAATCATCTTCGCCTTTGCCTTTTTTTAATAATAATATTATTATTTATACTTTTAACGAAAGAATGCCGGCCGCCGCAAGCTTCATTAATCGTTTCAAATCGCTTTTCGTTTCGATTTTTAATTTTTCAATTTGTATCGATTAATGCATCTAGTCGTTCTACGGTCTCGATACGATCATGCATGGTTTTATTACGGATAATGCTAACATGCATAATTATTAATCGTTCTTGTAGTCGCGTATCCGTTTTTATAACAGACAGATGGTTCTTTTAGACACACACACACACACACACAAATTATATGATTTTTTGGTTAATTGAATATTAATTTTTTTTAACTGTATAGATTATGTATCGATATACACATAACTTGAGTGTACGTGTGTGTGTGTGGTCACAAAAGAATTTTCTACCTGTTTATTTCAGGACGAACATTTTTTTTTCGCTTCACCTATTATTGTATTTATCTGTAAGTGCGCTAAATTCGCGGCCGGAAATACAGTTTTCTGCCGTAAATTGATAATTGTATCTAACTGATCCGCCGAAATCGACAGTTCAAATAATGAGTTAATGTAATAAATTGTCGAATTTCGAATGTCTCCAGAGTATATAAAAATTCCGATAAAATGTTTGGTTCGAATGTCGAATCTGTTGTATATTTTTCGGAACGGAACGAATCTATTCTATTTTCAAAGAATGGCAATTCAAATATGTATAAAAAGTAACTGTAATATTAGTTAGATTCTTATATAACGTAACCCAACCTACCTGGGTGCGTAGATTTTGGGGAATCGGCCGAAATTTGGCGCCTAATATTATCTTATGATTATCTTTTTTGTGTGTCAATATATATATATATATATATATATATATATATATATTAATTCATGATGGAATGTTCTGTTCGAACAGGTTATGGAGGCGGTTCGATAGTGTCTTCGACTCCTCCGACCGAGGACCGATACGCCGCTTTAAAAGATCTGGACTCGTTGATGAAAACTCAAATGGCGTCGGAACAACAACAACAACAACAACAACAGCAGCAGCAGCAGCAGCAGCATCAGCAGGCTGTAGGAAGTTCGGAATGGGGAAACAGTCAGTGTAATTTATTTTATTTTTAAAATTTCTATTTTACGGTATAAAATATTCAAGTCGGAATAATACGTATACGTAGGGCCCGGAGTATATAAATGGTGTCCCGGAAATCGACGCAAGATTTTGAATTTGAAAAATAACGAAAGTTCTGTCGGATTTAACTTGGTCGACTGTGAAGGGAGCGATTGAAAAATTGGCGGACCGCGGATCGAAAACGGACACCGGTCGTCCGAAAACGGACCGTTCGAATGTCAATATCGAAGCGGTGGCCGACAGTGCCTGTGAACGTCGACAATGTTGATGCGGATTTTTCGAACGAAATCATTTTTAAGCGACACGAAGCTGATTTTCGCATCGATGGCGGATGACTCCATTTTTGTACTGACGTAGAAGTGTCGGCTGTCGAATGGTTTTTATTACGGTCACCGACTTTACTGCAAAATTGTGGCAGAAATTCAAATCTTGCGTTCATTTTGGGACACCCTTTATATATATATATATATATATATATATATCTTCATTATCCTTATCCTCTCCCTATATTCCCTCTCCTTCTCTCTCCTTCTTCTCCCTCGGATGTCTCCCTCTCCCTCCCTCTCCCTCTCCCTCTCCTCTCTCATCCTCTCCCTCCTCTCTCTCTCTCTCTCCCTCCCTCTCCCTCTCTCTTGGTCATCTCCTCTCCCTCCCTCTCCCTCTCCCTCCTTCCCCTTTCTCTCCACTCCCTCTTTCCTCTCTCTCCTCTCTCCTCTCCCTCTCCTCTCTCCTCTCTCCTCTCTCCCTCTCCCTCCTCCTCTCCCTCTCCCTCTCCCTCTCTCCCTCTCTCCTCCTCTCTCCCTCCCTCCTCTTCCTCCCCCCTCTCCACTCCCTCTCTCTCTCTTACTCTCCTTCTCCTTCTCCCTCTCCTCTCCTCTCCCTCTCCTTCTCCTCTCCTCATCTCCACCTCCCTCTCCCTCACTCCCTCTCTCCTCTCCTTCTCCCTTCTCCCTCTCCTTCTCCTCTCTCTCCCTTCTCCCTCTCCTTCTCCTTCTCCTTCATTTCCTCTCATTCTCCTCTCCCTTTCTCCTTCTCCTCACTCTCTCCTGTCCTCTCCTCCTTCTCCCTCTCCTTCTCCCTCTCCTTCTCCCTCTCCCTCTCCCTCTCCTTCTCCCTCTCCCTCTCCCTCTCCTTCTCCCTCTCCTTCTCCCTCTCCTTCTCCCTCTCCTTCTCCCTCTCCTCCATCTGTTTGATAATGGTCAAAGTTGAAAATTAAATATGACATATGTGTCCCTGTATATTTACGTCTAAGATACACAGACACACATTAATATAAAAAATAAATCTTAGTCGATTTTATTTTTCACGACCAATTATCGCCAATTGACGAGTTGAAGTGTTTTAAGACGGATTCTACGCTATCAGTATTGGATTCCTATTAGTCTGAAATAAGGGTCTGAGAGTGATTATGTTGGGAAAAGAAAAATGTGGACGTGTCTATTGGGATATAGAGTTTATTAATTTAAATGTTCCACAAATCAAGTCGGTGTACCGAACAAAAATGGTATCTTTAAAATTGATACCATTTCCAGAATTAAACAGAAAATTTCAACTCCAGTACAGGCCATTACTAAAAATCGAAATTGACCTCGAAACTGACGCAATATACGAAGCGATACTCGGTATAGAGCTATGTTGGGTTCCACCAGGAGATATCCGACATCGCTAAGCATACGGAGATTTCAATCGAAAGTCCTTCGCACCGCCCTTAATGCTCCACCCCCCGGGTATGTTTCTAACCACAGAATCCACCATGACCTCTTAACATACCCCGACAGTCGACCGAGTCTCAAAATCCCGCCATTCTCCTCATCCTAAAATCCACTCGATTTCAGTCCCTTTCCTCTCTCGCCCTCAGTAGTTAAATCGCGTATCGATTATACCTATAACTGTGTTAAGTTGATTGTGCAAAACGAAAAAATAAAATTGAAAAGCTAACCGTGGCTCTAGTCGCTACGAATGAGATATATATTTCCATATGGGCGTAACTGACTTGTTATTATAATATTTATCCTAATCTGATCGACTATATCGTTCTAACATTTCTTCGAACAATCGTTCTTTTTCTCTCTTATCGGTTATAACTCTAATTGATTTAAATTATTCGCGTTTATTCGATTAAAACCGATTTTTCACTTCGTTCAAATCTCGATACAATTCTGCATTTGTATTGGGAAGGAATGAATTATTTCTGTTTATTTTTTAAGTGAGCTGTCGAACGACGACGGTGTTTCTCGCCAACGTGTTTTGTAATATCGTTTATTTCTTGTTTTTTTTTGTTTTTTTTGTTTGTTTCCTGAACAGGTAACGGAATCTGGCCGGCTAACGTTTTCAATTCTGTTCCGCAGTCGGTCGAATCCAGCAAGAGTTCAGTATCTTCTTCTAATCCGTTTGCCGGTAAAAAAAAAAAAACTGTTTCAATTTCGTTTATTTTTTTTATTTTTTTAACGAACTTTTGAGCTTTTCTCGCACCGCGTAAGCCGTTCGATCGCTTTCGCTGTTTTTGGTTTCTGAAGATTCGCGACTGTACTCTGGTTTCTGTACGAAATGTATCCGCTTTCAAAATAGTCCTTAACTAAAATTTACAGTCGGAACTATTAAAGGAAATACAATACAGTTATATTTCACTGATTGATGAAAATTGTGTTTCCTCTAGAGTCGATGAAAAAGCTGTTCCCGAATATTTTTTTATTTGGCTTCTGTCTGTCGTATGCTATTATTAAATGTAGATGCAAAAATAATAATAAGCCGGTCGGAAATCTGGTCTTTCTTTTGTATATTTTGTTGTCAACACTATTATATAATATACAAATGTGTATTTCAGTTTAGTCGAAGAAATAAATCTTCGCGTTTATTAACACTTTGCCGTCCGTTGTGGCGTCTACGTAAACACTTAGCTCGGATGCGTAAATAGATCGAAATTCGTTCGTTTTATATATATTTGTTTATTCGCATTTTCATCAATTACTTCGGTATTTCTCTTCCATACGATACGCCGCGCAGGCGAAGTCTCCAGAGATTATGTGACTCCGGAATTTGTTCTTCTTTTCCTGTTCGGAACGAGAAACACTTCGTTTGAGTTTTTTATTTGCGTTTCGGAAATGAGTTTTTATGTGCCTCGAAAGTTTTGCTCAGAATCGCGTAAACCTATCTTTTATCGACGAAAATCGGACATTTTCAATTTAAAAAGTCTTTTGTGCACGCCCGGCCGGCGTGGTATTAATAATCCGAACGAATTAGTTCAGTTTTTTTTAATATTGCGATTAATCTTCGAATGAAATTGA
>JACDQD010000019.1:0-39044 GCA_019843655.1 Lethocerus indicus | reverse complement strand
CCGAAATTGAAAATTTAGGTTTTTCGAAAATTTTCCCAGATCTATCCCATATTCGGTCCACAATTCCACCTTTTTTATTCTATAGTCTCCAGCCCGGAACTCTGTTTATAGCCCGATAGAAGAAAGCAAAAAAGACATTTAAAAACAAACCGCGCTCTCATATCATTAATATTAACGTAGAGTGACATTTTCCGGGACCCTCCGGGAGGTACTACACGAACGCCATTTTTATTCTCTATAGTCTCCAGCCCGGAACTGTTTGTATAGCCCGAGGAAAGACATTTAGAAACAAAGATCATCCTAATATCATTAATATTAACGGAGATAGAGTGATATTTTGGGAAAAGTACCTGACGACGATTGATGGGTACTCAAGCCTAGCCTACACCCGGCGAATTAGGATTAAGACGGCGAGTGCAATCAGAACAATTATACAATTATAGCGTGCACTCGGCGACGGGTCAGAGCCCGCACGATTTGACCAATTCCCTCTCGGCAGGGGCGGGCGTGTCGGACAAGGTCGAAAAGACAAAGAGGGAAATGACCGACAGAGAGGACGCGGAAACGGAAGGGAATTTGCTCGAAGGAAGTGGTTTTCGGGAAGAACGCCTGCCGGCGCGGAAAACGGATCGGCGGTATCCCGTATCGGGTCGTACGGTTGTTAAAGAGAAACCGGTATGACTGAGAGGGACCGACAACCCCGACACCCGGGAGCGCCCAATAAGGGGAACAGTCCGCCGACGGATTCCCGATCTCGATCGCCGAACATTGTAAATAGTTAGGGACTCCTCGACGAGTAAGAAAAATTTTAGTTCGATTTTAATTTCGACTATAAATTGTTATTTCTTTTTGTTTGTCCGTGTGAGCAATGTTCCTGCCGACGCATGCGGAAGGCGAGGGCGGATACTGCAAGCCGGAGGAACGAAAGGAGAGAAATCCTATGCCCGGACTTTAGGTTAAGAACATTGTAAATAAGGGGTTTGTCAAATCTGGGGCGAGGAGTCGTAAGGGCGGCTGTAAGCCCGAAGAGTATTAACATAACATCGACATAAAGATTTGACAAAGCCCTTTGTCGAGGAAAACCCTATGTATTTTGAGCCGGGCAGAAGCCCGCCAGTCGATGTCCGAGTTTAGTTACTAGCAGTATCCCTGTTGTGCGTTTCGGTTTTACTCTTATACTTCGGTATCGTTATAGTTGGCTTAATTTCATGTATTTCTTGTAATAAAGTTTGGTGTCTTTTTTAAAAACGCGTAAATTACACCGCAAGATTTGACTTATATATATATATATATATATATATATATATATATATATATAAAATACAGCAATAATGAGTTACTTACGGCCTATTGGAGGCCCTAATAATAAAAGGGAATATATATATATATGACGCCGAAATTTTTCTGCTATCGGACATCAGAATTTTATATATATTATTAAGAAATTTTAAAAAATAATATTTAAAATATTCCGTGGTATCGGGAGGTGGGACGGCAATATGGCGGCAGTCCCAACCTGATCTCTCCGCCGGTGACTCGATTCGAACTTTTTCCTTAAGTCCGTCGGATAAGTCGCGGTTTTTCGGCATTTTCGGTTGCGATTTTCTGGGAAAATTTTCCAGCCGCGAGATGAACGATATCGATTCGCCGCCGGCCAACTCCGCCGACCGGTCACTACGGACGAAATCCTCTTCCACCTCACCGGCAGGCCGGAATCGCTGCAGGTTTATTTCTATTTATTTAAAATAATTGTAATTCTTTAAATTCCGTCGGGAGAATTTCATTCGCGACGAAATTTGACCTCTGGACAAGGTTGGCCATTCCCCCCCACCACAACCCAACCCTTGGTTGGAAGGTTATGAAAGTTCCGGTTATAGCATCAGTTTTTTCAATATTCTTCCTAATTATTGTATATATTATACAGAGAATACGGGTTTAAATTTAATGTCGGGGCTACGAAGGTTGTATCGCCCTTTAATCGATGTATCAAATTGTTTTGCGCATATACTCTGAACCAAATAATCAATTTGTTGTTGCCTAATTTCGGTCTAGTAATTTAAGTAGTGTTCTCTATGTATATATATATATATATATATATATATATATATGGTTTTATCGTTCGAATATTTCAGTTTCAGATATGGATATCAGAACTGGTGCAGAAAGGCCGAATAAGTCGAATCTGCGATAACTTCGGAGCAGGTGGCCACGCTCCGGCAGGCTTTCGATCAAACAATTGTTGAGACCGGAGCCGTTTTTTGTAGAAATTCTCCCGCCGTTTTCTATATATGTATATTCGTATAATTATATATACTTATAAATAATCGTAGCCTAATGGGGTATATTTGCAGGGTACTTTCGAATCGATTAAATTTATGGAAATGTGTTTCGGTCAAAAAATCGATGAGACCGTAGCCGTTTTCTGTAGAAATTCTCCCCCCACTTTCTATATATTTATATTTATATATTTATGGACACATATAAATAATCGTAGCCTAATGAGGTATATTTGCAGGGTACTTTCGAATCGATTTAATTTAAGGAAATGTGTTTCGGTCAAAAAATCGATGAGACCGGAGCCGTTTTCAATAGAAATTCTCCCTCCACTTTCTATATATTTATATTTATATATTTATGGACACATATAAATAATCGTAGCCTAATGGGGTATATTTGCAGGGTACTTTCGAATCGATTAAATTTATGGAAATGTGTTTCGGTCAAAAAATCGATGAGACCGAGCTTCAATAGAAATTTCCCTCCACTTTCTATATATTTATATTTATATATTTATGGACACATATAAATAATCGTAGCCTAATGAGGTATATTTGCAGGGTACTTTCAATCGATTTAATTTAAGGAAATGTGTTTCGGTCAAAAATCGATGAGACCTTGACGTTTCTAGAAATTCTCCCACTTTCTATATATTTATATTTATATATTTATGTACACATATAAATAATCGTAGCCTAATGGGGTATATTTGCAGGGTACTTTCGAATCGATTAAATTTAAGGAAAGTCAAGGAAATCGATGAGACCGGAGACGTTTTCATAGAAATTCTCCCACTTTCTACATATATAATGGGGTATTTTCCTAATGTAATATTTATATTTATATATTTATGTACACATATAAATAATCGTAGCCTAATGGGGTATATTTGCAGGGTACTTTGAATCGATTAAATTTAAGGAAATGTGTTTCGGTCACAAATCGATGAGACCGGAGCCGCTTATAGAAATTCTCCCCACTTTCTATATATTTATATTTATATATTTATGTACACATATAAATAATCGTAGCCTAATGGGGTATATTTGCAGGGAGAATCGTTTAAATTTAAGGAAATGTGTTTCGTCAAAAATTGATGAGACCGAGCCGTTTTATAGAAATTTCACTTTCTATATATTTATATTTATATATTTATGTACACATATAAATAATCGTAGCCTAATGTGGTATATTTGCAGGGTACTTTCGAATCGTTTAAATTTAAGGAAATGTGTTTCGGTCACAAAATCGATGAGACCGGAGCCGTTTTCTATAGAAATTCTCCCCTGTTTCTATATATGTATATTTATATATTTATGTACACATATAAATAATCGTAGCCTAATGGGGTATATTTGCAGGGTACTTTCGAATCGATTAAATTTAAGGAAATGTTTCGGTCAAAAAATCGATGAGACCGGAGCCGTTTTCTATAGAAATTCTCCCCCCGTTTTCTATATATGTATATTTATATATTTATGTACACATATAAATAATCGTAGCCTAATGGGGTATATTTGCAGGGTGCGTAAGTTTAATCCAACAAATCATGAGACTGGAGCCGTTTTCTATAGAAATTCTCCCCGTTTTCTATATATGTATATTTATATATTTATGTACACATATAAATAATCGTAGCCTAATGGGGTATATTTGCAGGGTACTTTCGAATCGATTAAATTTAAGGAAATGTGTTTCGGTCAAAAATCGATGAGACCGTAGCCGTTTTCTATAGAAATTCTCCCCCCGTTTCTATATATTATATTTATATATTTATGTACACATATAAATAATCGTAGCCTAATGTGGTATATTTGCAGGGTACTTTCGAATCGATTAAATTTAAGGAAATGTGTTTTCAAAAATCGGTGAGACCAGCCGCTATAAAATTCTCTCGATGAGACCGAGCCGTTTTTCAAAATAGAAATTCTCCCTTTTCTTTCTATATATGTAAATCTATATATTTATGACACATATAAATAATCGTAGCCTAATGGGGTATATTTGCAGGGTACTTTCGAATCGTTTAAATTTAAGGAAATGTGTTTCGGTCACAAAATCGATGAGACCGGAGCCGTTTTCTATAGAAATTCTCCCCCCGTTTTCTATATATGTATATTTATATATTTATGTACACATATAAATAATCGTAGCCTAATGGGGTATATTTGCAGGGTACTTTGAATCGTTTAAATTTAAGGAAATGTGTTTCGTCAAAAATCGATGAGACCGGAGCCGTTTTTATAGAAATTCTCCCCTGTTTTCTATATATGTATATTTATATATTTATGTACACATATAAATAATCGTAGCCTAATGGGGTATATTTGCAGGGTACTTTCGAATCGATTAAATTTAAGGAAATGTGTTTCGGTCAAAAAATCGATGAGACCGGAGCCGTTTTCTATAGAAATTCTCCCCCCATTTTCTATATATGTATATTTATATATTTATGTACACATATAAATAATCGTAGCCTAATGGGGTATATTTGCAGGGTACTTTCGAATCGTTTAAATTTAAGGAAATGTGTTTCGTCACAAAATCGATGAGACCGAGCCGTTTCATAGAAATTCTCCCTGTTTTCTATATATGTATATTTATATATTTATGTACACATATAAATAATCGTAGCCTAATGGGGTATATTTGCAGGGTACTTTCGAATCGTTTAAATTTAAGGAAATGTGTTTCGGTCAAAAAATCGATGAGACCGGAGCCGTTTTCTATAGAAATTCTCCCCCCGTTTTCTATATATGTATATTTATATATTTATGTACACATATAAATAATCGTAGCCTAATGGGGTATATTTGCAGGGTACTTTTGAATCGTTTAAATTTAAGGAAATGTGTTTCGTCACAAAATCGATGAGACCGGAGCCGCTCTATAGAAATTCTCCCCTGCTTTCTATATATATGTATATTTATATATTTATGTACACATATAAATAATCGTAGCCTAATGGGGTATATTTGCAGGGTACTTTCGAATCGTTTAAATTTAAGGAAATGTGTTTCGTCAAAATCGATGAGACCGAGCCGTTTTCTATAGAAATTCTCCCCTGTTTTCTATATATGTATATTTATATATTTATGTACACATATAAATAATCGTAGCCTAATGGGGTATATTTGCAGGGTACTTTCGAATCGTTTAAATTTAAGGAAATGTGTTTGGTCACAAAATCGATGAGACCGAGCCGTTTCTATAGAAATTCTCCCCTGTTTTCTATATATGTATATTTATATATTTATGTACACATATAAATAATCGTAGCCTAATGGGGTATATTTGCAGGGTACTTTCGAATCGTTTAAATTTAAGGAAATGTGTTTCGGTCACAAAATCGATGAGACCGGAGCCGTTTTCTATAGAAATTCTCCCCCCGTTTTCTATATATGTATATTTATATATTTATGTACACATATAAATAATCGTAGCCTAATGGGGTATATTTGCAGGGTACTTTCGAATCGTTTAAATTTAAGGAAATGTGTTTCGGTCAAAAAATCGATGAGACCGGAGCCGTTTTCTATAGAAATTCTCCCCCCGTTTTCTATATATGTATATTTATATATTTATGTACACATATAAATAATCGTAGCCTAATGGTACTTTCGGTATAAGGAAATTTGCAGGGTACATATAAATTTCGAATCGTACTTTTTAAATTTAAGGAAATGTGTTTCGGTCACAAAATCGATGAGACCGGAGCCGTTTTCTATAGAAATTCTCCCCCCGTTTTCTATATATGTATATTTATATATTTATGTACACATATAAATAATCGTAGCCTAATGGGGTATATTTGCAGGGTACTTTCGAATCGTTTAAATTTAAGGAAATGTGTTTCGGTCACAAAATCGATGAGACCGGAGCCGTTTTCTATAGAAATTCTCCCCCCGTTTTCTATATATGTATATTTATATATTTATGTACACATATAAATAATCGTAGCCTAATGGGGTATATTTGCAGGGTACTTTCGAATCGTTTAAATTTAAGGAAATGTGTTTCGGTCACAAAATCGATGAGACCGGAGCCGTTTTCTATAGAAATTCTCCCCCCACTTTCTATATATTCATATTTATATATTTATGTACACATATAAATAATCGTAGCCTAATGGGGTATATTTGCAGGGTACTTTCGAATCGTTTAAATTTAAGGAAATGTGTTTCGGTCAAAAAATCGATGAGACCGGAGCCGTTTTCTATAGAAATTCTCCCCCCGTTTTCTATATATGTATATTTATATATTTATGTACACATATAAATAATCGTAGCCTAATGGGGTATATTTGCAGGGTACTTTCGAATCGTTTAAATTTAAGGAAATGTGTTTCGTCACAAAATCGATGAGACCGGAGCCTTTCTATAGAAATTCTTCTATATATGTATATTTATATATTTATGTACACATATAAATAATCGTAGCCTAATGGGGTATATTTGCAGGGTACTTTCGAATCGTTTAAATTTAAGGAAATGTGTTTCGTCACAAAATCGATGAGACCGGAGCCGTTTTATAGAAATTCTCCCCACTTTCTATATATTATATTTATATATTTATGTACACATATAAATAATCGTAGCCTAATGGGGTATATTTGCAGGGTACTTTGAATCGTTTAAATTTAAGGAAATGTGTTTCGTCAAAATCGATGAGACCGAGCCGCTTATAGAAATTCTCCCCGTTTTCTATATATGTATATTTATATATTTATGTACACATATAAATAATCGTAGCCTAATGTGGTATATTTGCAGGGTACTTTCGAATCGATTAAATTTAAGGAAATGTGTTTCGTCAAAAATCGATGAGACCGGATCCGTTTCAATAGAAATTCTCCCCACTTTCTATATATTTATATTTATATATTTATGTACACATATAAATAATCGTAGCCTAATGGGGTATATTTGCAGGGTACTTTCGAATCGATTAAATTTAAATAAATGTGTTTCGGTGATATATATATATATATATATATATATATATATATATATATTGCAGGGCCTGTTGGGCGTTGACCACTGGTCGACGGTGGCGTTGGAGCGGCGGGTGCTGGTGGAGGTCGCCAGAAGAGATAGAGGCCGATAGATATAGAGATAGAGAATATTCCGATAGAGAAAAAGCCGAAAAACAATATCCGCTTAACTTAACCTAACCTAACCTAATATATGTATATAAGTTATGTTCTAATATATTTTTTTTCTGTTTTCAGGTCGAAGAATATTCCAAACAAGCCGAAAGGCAATACACCGAATAAGGCGACGTCGGCCCCGAATCGCCCCGATCTAATAAGCTGACGTCGGAAGGTCAGCTGGGGCGGCTACTACTCGCTCTACAGGATATTTTTTTTTTATAAAATATACGCCCTCGGATACTCAATCGCGGGGAGCGAAATTACGATTTCGAAACCGAAAGTCGCTCTTCGGACACGGGCCGGATATGAAGG
Source organism: Lethocerus indicus (assembly GCA_019843655.1). Taxonomy (NCBI): domain Eukaryota; kingdom Metazoa; phylum Arthropoda; class Insecta; order Hemiptera; family Belostomatidae; genus Lethocerus; species Lethocerus indicus. The sequence continues at coordinate 31,303 of JACDQD010000019.1, read as the reverse complement.
AGCAATGTTTCAACGATGTCAATTGAGCAATGTACTGTACAACAAAAAAATAATGTAGCATGAAATATTTAAAATGTCAATAAAAACATGTGTATCGCACGACAACTTTCCTCTTTATCTATGTGTTCCTTACCCCACCTTTATCGACTAATTTCGAACCAAATTTCCAAAATTTTTACATATTTATGTACAATTTCTAAGAGAAAACGAAACACGACCGAATTTCGTGAGTTCATCAACACCTGTTTTCGCTATTTAAAATTGATATTTAACCAACGAATTTCTTTCAGCGTCGACACTTTTACCACGTGTCTAAACAAAAAAACAGAATTTGTTTTATTATACTTATACTTGAACTTTTTGACTTCTGTAATTGATATATATATATATATATATATATATATATATATATATATATATATATATATATATTAGGTGTACCCAAAAATAATCGACAATTTGATAAAATGAATTTCGTTTCTTAAAGAGGGAAATCGAAAATTTGCTGGAAATTTTTCCTCACCGAATTCTTCTACTGAAGCACCGAGAAGACGTAGCGAAAAGGACATTTAGAAACAAAGATCATCCTAATATCATTAATATTAACGGAGATAGATCGGAAATCGAAAAATAAGGTTTTTATAAAATTTTCAGATATCGGCCCCATATTGCACCCACAAGTGTATTAATGTGAGCTACACTTGCCCCTAAAAGGAAGGGTCTGAAATCGAAAATTTAGATTTTTCGAAAATTTTCCGGAATCGCATGTGGGGCCATCTATTGGCGTTGTCACAGAATTCTGCCCACCTCCCTAGTTCAAATATTGGCTAAAAGATGGCGCCATACGGTCTATTCGATTTTGTGCTTCCCTCTTGGGAAGAAATCTGGCATATTTTTAACAATTATCTATACTGTCGATATATTTCTAATAACTGGTATATCTTAACGAAATTTTCGTTCCTAAAATGTCCGTCCGCTGGCGGCATTGTTGTAGAGAAAAAAGATTTTACTCGCCGAAATAGAATAATTCAAAAATAATTTCCACTGAACCGAAGACCGGATTGACTCCTCCGGTCCCGCTTATTCCCGGCACCCGAATATTCCCGAACGCTCCCGAATGGGAATTTAAATGCATTGTAATACTTACGTAATTAAAAATATATCGGCCAATAATAAAATATAAATTAAGTTCGAGTTAAACTAAGTTCAATAATGAAAACAGTTGAAAGGAAAAAGGAGTTGTGTATTTTCCTAAGGGCCAGGTCGTGACGTCACCGGATACTTACGGTAGGGGGTTCGTGACGTCAGATGGGTGCGTGACGTCACATAATCTCGTGACGTCACAGCATGGACCGACCGGATCGGAGCCGCTCCAGGTGTTGTCTTCCGACCGAAGTGTTCCGCCGGTGTCGCCTGACGTCATGACAGAGGAATTCCGGCCGGACGTGAGTAGAAAATAACCCGTACATACATACATATATATATATATATATATATGTGTATATTTATATAAATTAAAACGAAAATAAACCCGCCAAAAAATCCTTAATTCCTACAGTAACAACTCCTGAAAACCGCCTGTCCATCGTCCGGACCAGACGTCCCAGACCAGCCTCCCATCTCCAATCCACCCCCCACCCCACCACCACCCCCCGTCATTAACCCAATAAGTAATAGAATAATAGGCCCGGTAGGTTATTATAAGGTTGTGAGGTTATAAACCCATTTAGCCGCCTCCTTATCAAAATATCTTATACTTATTATAACCGTTTTGTGGCACTAAATATTTGGGTAAAAATGAAGAATAGGGGCCTTCCTCCCCTCGCCCCCTACTGATAACCTAATAGGCGAGGTTATATATAGATACCGCTGTTATAACCTTCTCTCCGGAAACTATCGATCGTAAGAAAGGTTCAATTTTGTAATTTTGACTGCTTCTATAAGCGAAATAATAATAATGAAAACAGTCGCCTACAGCGAATGTCATCAGTGGGGAGGGGGCCAAATTCCGATTTTAAACTATATTTGTATTATAATAATTTGTTCGTATTATAGGTTTTATTTCGATTCGAACCTGCCCCTTTTAACACGCTTCGCCCAACGTGATTCGGTTGAGTTTCTCGTCGCCCCCAAATCCGACTGTCGGAGGTATTTGGTAAACAAAAAAAATGGAGATAAGAAAATCACAGATTGGTTGTCCTTAGAAAATACTGTGCGCCCGACACAGAAGGAGGATAGTGTCCCGCCCACCCACCACCACTTGGAGGTTGGCAAGAATCTACAGGAAGGACAAACCTGTAAGAAATAATGTGCGTCATATCCTGTGTTACCGAAAGAAGGGGGGAAACTGTCGGACGCCGACGAGCGAGGAAAAACGTTAAAAAAACGACAACGTATTGTTTGAATTGCCCAAAATTGCCACAGATGTGCCTGGACCGTTTCAATGAATATCATCCGACGTAGATAATAACAATATTTTATCCTACGTATAAATTAATAATAAAAAGTAGAGTATTATATGTATACTTTTGATATTTTTATCCCGCATATTCTATATTTATACTTCGGCTTGTTCTATTAAATTTCTTTTAAAAATGCGACTGAAAATCTTATTTAACTTCGACGAGAAAAGCGTCACCCAAATATGGGCGTCCTGAATGTGTTAAGGATCTCCAGGTTGTAAAAACAATATCCGTATATTTAGGCATAAACGTGTCGGGCGGTTACAATCGGATAGGTTCTAAGAATAAATTTTTTTTTGTATTTCCATTATACTACTGTCTCAATGTTCCTCCTCGCCGTTGTCCTTGGCGCGGTGTCCCGTTCGCATACCGCCTATGATACCTTCGAAGAGCCGTTTCCGCCTGTCGGCCGGCGCGTTGCCGTCGGCGACCGTCGCCGCCCACTCTCTCGGCCGATGGCGCAGCTCGCCGAGCCGTATCCTCGCCGCTATTATACGGCCGTACGGTGCGCCATTCACCTGCGACTCTTTCGCCGACAGCTCCGTCGCCGCCGCGGTCCTGTTCGCAGCCGACGCTTTCGACCACAGCCGGTCGAAACTCCTCGATCCGTTCTTGTCCGTCGCCAGCCTAACGTAGAAGCCCTGACGAACACAATATATATATATATATAAACATCCGGAGAATTAACATTTACATCTATGCAAGTGTTGCTCACGACGACTAGATCCATCGACAAGGAACTGACGCAGAAGTTGGTCGGGCGGCTGCTCGACGAGTGTTTCGCCCCTGAAGATCTGGACGACGACAAGAAGGGGATAAAGCGCCGATACCCAGAGTTTTCAACAGTGTAGCGTCTAAAAGGTGGTCGAGCGGTACCGCCTTTGTACAGGCGCAAAATTTAATATTAACCTTGTTTATAACCGGTTTTCATGAAACCTCTCGTCCAGATCTCCCGTCTCGCTCTCTATATATCGGGTCGACAACTAACTAATTGCGGAATTCACCGACAAGCGGCGTCGTAAATATTTTTAAATACGCCGACATCTTTGCACAGATAAGCCCGTAGATGGTTTCAATGCGCGATAAGATACATTCGCTTTCTTCAATGTCCCTTGATCGGAATCAATAATGGTCTTTATTCGTCATCGCCGACCTCCACCGGACGTCCGGAGCTCCTCGTCTTTTAACGAAAATCCCCCGACCGAATTTCGCGAACCGGTACCGACACTGCCGTTCTATTAAGGCTTCGTCACCGTACACGGCGCATAACTTTTTACGAGCCCGCCAGGCGTTAACACCTTCGAAAATAGAAAAGACGCCGCGGTCCACCGTCTTTTAGCTTTTTATACACGTACACAATTCGACCGGTCGATGTAATTTCGATACCGAATGTTTCGAAATGGACCGAAATGATAACGTATCGAAGAATCTTATCCGTGCAAAGAAGCGTAAATAAATTTTAAAAAACGCCTTCTGTAGGTGAAAACCGCTATGCGACTCACGGTTTTGCCGACCCGATAATATTTTTTTTGTATGTTTTTTCGAATAGAGTCGTTAAAAACTATCTTCAGCTTCTTGACGAGCCTGTCGCGACGTTTTCTGAGAGTACGAAAGCGTCCACTACGTGACAGCCTTTGCGGTCGCAGAACACGTCGCACAGGAGGTCCGTTTCCGTACCGAATGTTTCGGAAAGGACCGAAATGATAACGTATCGAAGAGTCTTATCCGTGCAAAGAAGCGTAAATAAATTTAAAAAAACAACGCTTTCTGTAGGCGAAAACCGCTACGCGACTCACGGTTTTGCCGACCCGATAATATTTTTTTTTGTATGTTTTTTCGAATAGAGTCGTTAAAAACCACCTTCAGCTTCTTGACGAGCCTGTCGCGACTCTTCTCGCCGACGTTTTCTGAGAGTACGAAAGCGTCCGCTATGACAGCCTTTGCGGTCGCAGAACACGTCGCACAAGAGGTCCGTTTCCATGGCGAGCACGCTGTTAACGATCTGAAACACAAGGACGGAGCGGTTTAACGGACACCTGTTTTGCGGTCTGCGAGGCGGTCCGAATACGGCGTAGGTTCGGTTTTCGGCCGTCTACCAGAGTGCCAACAGTGACACAACGCCACAGAGCGCTGCTGAAGATGGCGAGTGGCCGCGAAACCCAGGCACGCGAAAGACCAAACGGAGATTAGACCTAATTATCGATTAGAATCGTACCTTGATCGGTTTCTTGAACCTGAGCATCGCCTGTACGATGAGCGATCCGTGGAGGTTTACGAATATCTTGTCTTCAGTAGCGGCGTCGGCGCGATGACCTCCGTAAGGCTTCATCCTGAGGACGCACTCGACAACCGAATTCTGCCTCGTGTCTGGCTCGAAACAGTCGAAACTCTTCAGGACGGCCTGAAAAGACATTTTTTATTCCGTTAATTATGTTACGTTAGTTTGAATCGGTTATTGCGATAAAATATATGCACAAACTCAAAGCAACAAAAATCCGCCTACCGTCACAAAATCGTTCTGTCTCGTTTCCAACCGTTGGCACGTCTCGGCCAGCGTCCAAAGTATCCCCGTGTTGCCGACCTCGACGATTTCCTTCAGCGAGTCCTTCAGTTCGTCGTACATCGATTCAAACTTGAACAGGAACAGGCGTACGATTATTTTTAATTTATTACCGACCGATTTAGGATAAGATCGCGCGGTTAAAATGCGGAATAGGGGGACGATATCGAATGAAACAGATAAACGTCGCCTATTACGGGGGGCCCTATTCCGCATTTTAACTGCGGCACGGAGTTTCCGAGAAAAACCTATTCTTAATCGAAATTCGGCTCACCTCCACTTTCTGCCGACAGCTCTTCATCAGTCTCTGTACGGTTAGATTGGCGTTGGAGTCGATTGCGAGTCTCGCCATCCGGTTGATGAAGACCCGGGCGTAGATCTGAGTGTACTTCTTCTTCGAAGCGACCTCGATCGCAGTCTCCAACAACCTGTCGATTTAAAGAGTTAATAAAATATCGGGTCGGCAGCCAACTGGCGTTTGTACATATTTTTAAGTACGTCAACATCGTCGGCACGGATAAGACTCTTCGATACGTTATCATTTCGGTCCTTTCCGAAACATTCGGTACGGAAACGGACCTCTCGTGCGACGTGTTCTGCGACCGCAAAGGCGCAGTTTTCGTCCTCTCCGAAAACGTCGCGACAGGCTCGTCAAGAAGCTGAAGGTGGTTTTTAACGACTCGATTTGAAAACATACAAAAAAAAATATTATCGGGTCGGCAAAACCGTGAGTCGCATAGCTGTTTTCACCTACAGAAGGCGTTTTTAAAATTTATTTACGCTTCTTTGCACGGATAAGATTCTTCGATACGTTATCATTTCGGTCCTTTCCGAAACATTCGGTATCGAAATTACATCGACCTGTCGAATTGTGTACGTGTATAAAAAGCTAAAAGACGGTGAACCGAAGCGAGCGTCTTTTCTATTTTCGCGAAGTTGTTAACGCCTGGCGGGCTCGTAAAAAGTTGTACGCCGTGTACGGTGACGAAGCCTTAATAGAACGGCAGTGTCGGTACCGGTTCGCGAAATTCCGGTCGGGGGCATTTTCATTAAAAGACGAGGAGCTCTCTGGACGTCCGGTGGAGGTCGACGATGACCGAATAAAGACCATTATCGATTCGGATCAAGGGACATTGAAGAGAAGCCGAATGTACCTTATACGCGCATTCGAAACCATCTACGGGGCTTATCTGTGCAAAGATGTCGACGTATTTAAAAATATTTACGACGCCGCTTGTCGGTGAATTCCGTAATTACTTAGTTGTCGACCCGATATATAGAGAGCCGCGAGACGGGAGATCTGGACGAGAGGTTTCATGAAAAACGGTTATAAACAAGGTTAATATTAAATTTTGCGCCCGTACAAAGGCGGTACCGCTCGACCACCTTTTAGAAGCTACACTGTCGAAAACTCTGGGTATCGGCGCTTTATCCCCTTCTCTCTTCTTCGTCGTCTTCTTGTCGTCTTCGGCGTCGTCCAGATCTTCAGGGGCGAAACACTCGTCGAGCAGCCGCCCGACCAACTTCTGCGCCAGCTTCTTGTCGATGGATCTAGTCGTCGTGAGCAACACCTGCAGGAAGCCGGCGGTCAGATCGCACCGCATCATGTCTACAACGGAAATAAATTATATTAGTTTAACGTATACCCGTTTTGTCGTCTGCGGGGGGGGGTTGGCGTACGGCGTAGATTTCGTGTTTCTCTGTCGCCGGATAGGTTTTTATTGCGATAAAAGAAAACGCGCGGTGTTTCCGGAACCTTCTAGAAAGTGTTTCTGGAACTACTTTGATATCACTGTGTGTGTGGTCTGCGAGGGTTGGAATATACTGTAGGTTCGTCATGTTTCTGTCTCCTCTCGCCGTTTGGTCTTCGCTAGACCGGTTTCGCCGCCGCCATCTTCAGTGACAGCGCAGTGCAGCAGTGAGGATGCCCAAAAACATCCAAAGTGCTAACAGTGACAGTAACACAGCGCTACTGAAGATGGTGAGCAGCCAAACCGGTCTAGCGAAAGACCAAACCGGCAGCGAGAGGAGACAGAAACATGACGAACCTACAGTATTTCAACCCCTCGCAGACCACACACACAGGTATATTAAATTAATTTTTTAGGAGTTTTACTCCGAAAAAGTCCGACTGGTTTCTGCTCTTCGCCATCGACAATAGCCGTGCTCCGAACACTACAAAGGTGCGGTAACAAACAAAATTCTCGGCCGGTTTTTACCACTTTCTGGTCATGATCGTTGTCATTAATTTAAGTACATTCCCTTTTCTCGCATCTTTGAAAGTTTCGCTCTCAATACTGTCCGTGGCGACTGGTTCTTTGACTTTAAATTCTGAACTTTGACTTCGGCTCATCCTCGGCGCCGTGACGGAAACACAAAAAATCTACGGTATTTTTAATACGTTGAAAGTATAGGAAAGTGTTCGATATCGCGATATTGAATAACTTCAGTTGCCTTTCAACTGGGGCCACGCCATTATCCTGGTCGCAAACTCCGTTGCCAGAGCGACGAATTCCGGCGGAGTCTCCCCGTTTTTCTCCCCGGCGTCGTCTCTGGGCACCGATTGTGGGGCGGCGCCGTCGTGGCACTTGTGCTGCGCCGTCGCGGCGCAGGCGCTTTCACAGCCGGTCATCGACGCCAGGCACGCCCTGGCGACGCGGTTGGCGTGGCTCTCCCAGGCGAACTCCTCGAGGTTGTTGAGGAAAACTTTCCCGACCTTACGACGAAATCCGTCAGCGATTTCCTCTCATCGTCGGACAGCCCGTTCGGCGTATCCCGCACCTGCGCCACAAATAATACATACATTTCAGATCGATAACAATTCGATAATAACTACAGATTTTTTAGCCCTTATAAATCGATATCCGCTTCATTCGATATCGTGGCGTACTATCGCCGGATGAGAGTCCGGCACAAAGAATATGTCTCTCAGACCAGTAATTTATAGGGAGGAAGACGGTCGATATATAATTAAAATTGAACCGTTATAACAACGGTTGAAATTTATACGTCACGATATCGTTCGACCAGCAGTATCGTACTGTAGAGTTTACCCTTTGCGCCGAAACCTGTATCAGCTTCTGGGAGGGATCGGGGTTGGCGACGCCGTGGACTGAGAGTCTGGCGATGTCAGCGGGAGTAACAGAGCGCTGAACCTGGCCAAGTGGTCGACGTCGCCGAAGGGAGTATGCGCCTATCAGCGCCGATATGAACGTAACGCGGCTGTAGTCGATTTCGCGACCCTCAGTCTCTTTCAGGATGTTGCCGACGAATATGACTGTCGGGGGGGGGAACAACGGAAAATTATATTCAATAAATACGATACATACGATGTCTGTTCGAGAAGTATATACGTATACATTTCTAACCTTTGTCTTCGGGGTTTTCGAACGAATCGCTCCGTTCGAGCTCGATGACCCGTTTGAAATAGGAGACCTGTTCTTCGGTGAGGTCGGCGTCGTCGAGACGCGGCTTGAAATTCTTCCTGAACTGGCGTTTCTTCTTGCGTTTGACTGCTGGACGACGGCCACCGCCACTGCCGGCGTCGACGTCCATATCCTGCCGACAACAGACACGGGGCGACGTTCTATAGGCGAAATAATAACAATTTAAAAAACCCACAGCCTACGCCACGATACCGCTATATAACCCTCGCCCTTTGGGCTATCACCTCAAACAATTCACCGGGCCATGAAATAACATTATATGGAGACAGATCAACAGTTCCGGACTTATACTATTGGAGGAGAATTACTTTTTTACCGAATAAACCTATTCCAAAACCGACCTCCTGGAGTAGAAATTACGGTTCGGAAAATGGAATAATACTCACCTTTAAAATAACGTTCTGACTTTCTGTTTACCACGAGACCTAACCGTCGTGTTACCTTCTCCGCGTCGCCTCCAGTCTTGCCAACCGACACCCTCCGATTGTTTCTAAATTGAATACATATTAAATTATACGCAATATATTATTTAACAGATATCTATTTATTTAATTACCTAAATTAATCCGTTATACAAAAAAAAAACGTTATAATGTATATACTATGTATAATGTATACAGGTTCGTACATACAGCGTCCGAATACGGGGGCCGCCGAGTCACGTGACCGCCGCCGTGACGTAAGCGGTTTCAGTTTCAGTTTTTATTCCTTTTTTTCCGTATAATCGTTGCCGGTCTCTAAAGCCGGTTGTCGATTAATAAAACGCCCCGAGGTCAGTGACTCGGGGGAATTTTTTTCTCCGAATTATGACTTTCGACATTTTTTTTTTAATTCGCTTTCCCTCTATCCATATTAATGAATCCCCAGTAGCTGTGACTCGTCGTGCCGGCTGCTCATCAATCGATGAATCGTTAAGTGCGGGGTCACAGTTCGTCGGCGCATAATTTACATTCTCATTATTAGACCTTAAGAGAGGCGAGGCGGCTGTTTTTCCCGGTTTCAACTTTTTATATTCGGACCTTCCTGGAAGGCCTCGAAGAAGGTTGTTTCCTCTTGTAAATGTTTCACCTCCAGAATTCCTACTAAACCTCTATTTCCGCTCAATTTTCCCAATTTTTATCGCATTTTCCTTTCGTATATAACTTTTCAAGAATCGAGGTCGTACTTAGGCCATTGGGGAGGGGGATATGACGTCACAAGACAGTGACGTCACTCGGGGGGGTTTTTATTTTAAGCCGTCTTAATCGCGGTAATCGGGTTTCGACTTTCGAATTTTTCGAAACCCTCGTTTTCCTCAAGAATATTCTCGGAATCGTGTGACTCGTCGAAAGAATCAGGAAAATATACGGAGAATTCGATTTGTAAATACGAATCATACGTTTCCAGCTATCTGTGTTCTATTTACATTTTAGCGTTAACTCTAAATCCGTCTCTGTCTATTTGGGTTTTCTGAGTAGGGGTGAACGATTAAAATTGCACGAAATCGATCCAACGCCGTCGATTACTCTGTTTAGAGACGGTCGCCGTGGCACCGGTCGTAAGTTTCAATTTAACGAATCGTTTACGTTATTAAACCCACTTAATTGGTCCCAATATGACTCGTAAAAGACGGGCCAATTTACAAGGCGGAGACGGCACAATTTAGAAGAGAGATAAAGAAATAAAAGAAAATTATCTTTTTTCTTTTTAACTAACAAAACTTTGTATTATATCGATACAAAATAAATATATATGAGTTGGCAACACTGATAACCAGAGAAAAACATGGGAGACTTTTAGAAAATATTAACTCGTTGAAATATCGCTCGTTTAACGGGAATGTAATTTCCCGAGAGTTTATTACACTAATTGAGGTCGTCTACTTCATTAATTCGTCGGCCAGAATCGAATTCGCGATCGAAAATGTGCCCATAGAAATGGACGGAGGAGAGGCAAAACGGAGGATATCACAACTTCGGATATAACGATCGAAAACTGTGTGTTCGTTTACCGCTTCATCTACCCCAATTCTAGGGGCGATTCTGTCTAAGGCCTAAGATTGAAACTTTAAGTTATAATAAAAGGGGAAAAAAAAGGCGATGGGAATTAGACTCGGAAGAGGATAATAGCAGTGAGGTTGAGACTAGTCTCAAAACGGCCCAGCCGCCTCTGACGGTGACGGTCAAGGTTAACCTTTGGAGGAGAGAGAGAGAGAGAGGGAAATTGAACACCGTCAAGTTGGCAACACTTCAAACGGTACGAAAGCCCAGACTCAGTCTGGCCAACTCAAAACTTGGCCGACGAAATTTCCCCCTCCGCTGTATTCGACTATAAAATGACTTTATCGACCCGTCGATGAAATATATACGGGGCTGAAGGTTTATTTGTATTTTTTTGAAATGTTAACCCATTAATTTTTAATATTTAACGTATAAAATGGTCGGTTGATGGGGGACTTTACGGCCGGCGAGTGTGGCAACGCCGCAGGGACACACAGGGTACTGCTGAAACCGGCGGCTTCGGTTCAGTCGATACTGTGAACCCGGTACAGGAGCGTTCCCAATCACCGAATAGGGGAATATATATATGTATATATATTGACCGTAAGTAATTCATTAATACCTTGCGTACGTCTACCCATTTTTGTACAGCTGAGGGGGGTGGGGGGTCGTACCTTACAACCCCCCCCCCCTCCTCATCCCCATTGTTCAGAACTAAAATTGGGACCTCGTGGTCCCTGAACCCATTTTCCTGTATTCCTGAATGTTCCTGTTCAGGCTCTATATCTATAGTACACTCCAGGGTGGGGGGGGGGGGGTGCAGGGGGCGTGAGGCGGGAGGGTAGTTCTACCCTTTCATATAATCCATATATATATATGAAAAGAAAGTACTATTGTTGTAGGTCAGTAACAGGTAGTGACAGTGTTACTACCCCCAGGTTACGTCCAATCTGTTATCAGCGCCTCAATCTCCTTATCACCGTTATCACTCACTATTAGTCATTATCACTATTGTATTGCATCAGATAGCGGTGAGTCAGAATTGATTGCATATTCTTATGCATTTTTATATCGACCAATAAATCCGTTACACCCCGCCCCCGCTCCTCCACCCACCGTTCTTATCACCGGGATACATTTCTCTCTTATCACAGTCGCCATTTACATATATTTCTATATATATTTTTTATAATCAGACTGTGTAATTTGGCACCGTTCCAGGCGCTCAGATAACGTATGTATCCTTAAATACAGTGGAATAAAAATACAATATGTATTGTTTAGAACGTTGTCGTGGCGACGTTATCACTTTGGACCCGGGGCGGGGGCGGGGCGGGGGGTTGATAACAGTAAATTACCAAAAAAAAAAAAAAATTCCATTAATCCGTTGGAAAAGTTTTTGTTAATTAGTTGTGGGAGGGGGTGGAGGGAGAGAGAAAACTTTTAATTTTAATTAGCTTTCGATAAAGAAGAAGTAGAGGAAGAAAAAAACCGAGAAAAAACCCCGAAAACGCGATAAAACTGACGTTATAATGATAATAAAATTTCTGGGGTTTTTTTTTTGTCTTCGATTGGCAGAAGTGGGGGGGAAATGCGGGCAGGTCTCGATCCCGCGCCGTCCCGAAATCGGGGCCGGCCACAATAGCAGTGTACCGGCTGGGAAAATAAAGGAAAATACGACATAGAGATATTGTAAAAACGTTGTTAAATAGCTACTATCTTTTAAAACGACATGACGGTGGGGGCCATTCAGTGGCCTCTTATCGCGCTTTATCCTTTTAAGCCGACTCTAACTGACTGAACCTTTAACGGACCTCAATTTTTTTTTTTCTCTACCTTAAAAGTTTTAATCTTTTCTCCCTCCCCCCTTCGGTAAGAACGTCCTTGGACGAGAGATATCGAACTGTGGCACAATCGCAACACCGAGATTCAGTTGCATAACACAGAAAGTCTTTCGATTGTACAAAAGGAAAACCGATTTTCCGATTTCTCCACCGCTTTTCCGGCCCCGCTCTCGTCTACCGAGAAAATTCCACAACCGGAAGGTAGAGTACAACGGTATTTGATAACTCTGTAAAATTACGTAAAAGGTAAATAGCGGTTGTTCGCCTTTTTCTAGGCCGCAATTCAGCGTCGTTTACGCGACCGCAAACACTGTAATTACACCTCGGGGGCCAATTACCCACCGCGGGGTAATTCTGTATTCCCAACTGCGGTCAGGAAATTCATTCTCGGGTCGACGATAAAAACGACCGAGATCGGGATTTCGCGGCCGCTCGCCACCTTCAGTAGTCACCGTCCGTCCCCCCTAACCTAGCAGAACATGGATGGCGGTGGCGGCGCCATCTCGCGGCGCCAACAATATTCGAACTGAAATATCTGCCGGCGCCGAAAGGTGGCGCCACACTGCAGAGATACAGATTTGTGCTGCACTCTCGCGGGGAAAAAGAAATCTTCAACCGATCGAATGTTGGAATAGGTTAGGTTAGGTTAGGTAGGGGTAGTTAGGTAGGGTAGGGTAGGGTAGAGTGCAAGTGTGACAGTGACAGCGACATCGACAGCGAGGAATTCCCCTGGCACTACTAAGTCAAAGTGCCAGTGACTACTGAAGACGGCGAGCGGCCGAAACCGCCCAAAGTACGCTGTCCCGATACAGGCCCAAAGTGCCGACGGTGAGGCCCTGACACAGCACTACTGAAGACGGCGAATGACCGACAGACCGGCGAGAGAGGAGACAGACATGCGGCTTTCCAGGAGGTTTCCGGAAACACTCTAGAATTGTTCCGAAACACCTTCCAGAAGGCTCGGAAACACCCCACGTTTTTCTTATCACAATAAAAAACCCAACATTCACATTAACAAAAGACCAAACCGACAGCCAGAGAAACGCAGCGAAATCTGAGGTATTGCGACACCTCGCAGACCACAAAACACGTATATTAAAACTTCTACAGAATATTTTCCTAGTTTCAGTCTCCACATTGTATTTTAATTTTTCGTAAATTGTAATCACTTTGGTGGCACTTACAATGTACAATAAATAATGGGGTAGGTTACGCCGGAACAGGTTATACCGGTTTGCTTAAATATTCGAATAAATAATTTAGCGTACCTGTTTTTTATTCCGATAAAATAAATAAAACAGGCAGTGTTTCCGGAACCTTTTCCAGAAAGTGTATCCGGAACATTCCAGAAACTGTTACCGGAACGTTCTGGAAAGTCGGATCGGTCTCCTCTATCTTCGCTGCCGGTTCGGTCTTTCGCTAGACCGTGCCGTAAAAAACTTAAATTCGAATCTGAATAACATATATGTATATTTATATATATATATATATATATTAGGGTACCCAAAAGTAATCGACATTTCGACATTGGAATTCATTTTATTTTGCCGGAAAAAGAAACTTTAATTATTAATCTACTATATATATATATATTCACCGATATTATCGACAACTCTCCGCCGCCACTTTTCCGACAAATTTTCGATTCCCGTATACAAAATACATCTTATGAAATTGTCAATTACTTTCGGGTACACCGAATATAATTTCGGTATCAATTTTAATATCTCTTCTTTATTATTATTATTATTATTTGACAGAAGTGAAGAAGTAGAAATGAGGGACTATTCGACGCTCTGTTCAAGGCCCGACCAGGAGACGGTCTACAAGGACGTCGTCATTATAGGTGAAGCGACTAATTTTAACACTTTATTCCCAGTTCCGATTCCGTTTAATCCCGATAATAAAAAAAAAAAATTATGTATACGCAGTTAGGGGACCGCGTCCATCCGTCCCAGTTTTGGTCAGATATTACACAACAATCCATATATATATATATATATATATATACGACCTCAATTTGCGTGCGATTCAATTTCGCAAACAATGAAACGATAACAATTTTCGTTGTTGTTGTTGCAATAATCCGCTGCAACTCCGATATCATAATTAATTTTATATATATATATATATATATATATATATATATATATATATATATATATTAGGTGTACAAAAGTAATCGACAATTTGTTAAAATGTATTTCGTTCTTGAGCTGTGGATAATATCGGTGATATATATATATATATATATATATAGTAGATTAATAATTAAAGTTTCTTTTTCTGGCAGAATGAAATGAATTCCAAAGTTGAAATGTCGATTACTTTTGAGGCGTACCCCTAATAAATATATATATATATATATATATATATATATATATATATATATCCTCTTGCTGGTTTGGTCTTTTGCTAGACAGGTTTCGCTTCGCCACCTTCAGTAGTGCTGTGTTGTTCAATAGTGCTACTGAAGATGGGCGAGGAAGTCTGGTAATATATATATATATATATATATATATATATATATATATATATATATATATATATATATATATAAAGTATAAATCTAGGGAATGTAAAACTACCTGAGAAGGATATATATATATATATATATATATATATATATATATATATGGTAAATTGGCAGTGTACAGTTTGAACCAAAACTGCCATCCTAGAAGAATATACTTGTTGTTGTTTACGCCGTAGTATAATTTCTGTTATGCGAAGGTAACGGCCCTTCGGGTTTGAGCCTGAGCTACCTGCTGTCGGGAAGGTGGCCTCACTACAAGCGGGCGGCGCGCACCCGACGCGTCATGCTCCACGCCAGACTGCACCACCGCCACCACCACCGATACTGAGGCAGGACCTCGGCTTCCTAGCGCAGGTAACGACGCCCCTTCGCCGCCTACCATTCGGCCGCCTGTCACTAACAGCAGCTAACAGCAGTCATGTTCTGTGTGTCCGCCGTCAGGGTCTGGAGGGCCGCAGCCGCAACCCGGTCGCCGTCCTCGTCGACCAGCTGATGCACCCGGGCGCCGACCAGGCTCTCGACTACGAACCGGTCGTCGACTGGAAGTCGCACAGGCCCGTCGACCACGTCGTCATCGGCAAGGGACCTCCGGGGGGCGCCTGGCAGGTATCCACTTATTTCTTCATTCCTATTACCACCAACTCGTACCGGACATATTATCGTTTGTCTCTTTCATTATGGAATCGATCGATGTATCCGTTAAAGTATAATCGAAAAAAATCTTATATCGTCGGAAATTTGTAGTCCAGCAATTCGATGTGGAATATTATCCACTTCTGAAACATCTATCCGTTCGTCATTTTCAGTCGAATCCGCTCTGTCTCCTCTATCACTTTCGGATCCCTCGATATCACTTTCAATTCTCGCTGTACATATAACGGGAAATATATCACTATCGTTAGAATCGGGTTTGTAGCTCGGTCCGATATTGTCCCCGTTATCGCACGGCTAAGAGAGTCTATATTATTTACATTATGTTCGCTATAAACTTCAAATTCTAATTAGTCGCTACTACCGCATCGATATTGAGGGTCGGTCGAGAGCGGATTCAACCTGCGGCCGAAACGACAATTATAATAATTGCGGAATTCACCGCACAAGTGGCGTTCTACATATTTTTAAAAGTAGGTCAACATCTGTGCACAGATAAGCCGCGTAGACGCTTTCGAATGCGCGTATAAGATACATTCGGCTTCTCCGCAATGTCCCATGTCGTTGAACTATGGCGATACAAATCGATAATGGCCTTTATTTGGTCATCGTCGACCTCCACCGGACATCCGGAGCTTAAATCGTACTTAAAACTACATCGACCCAATATATTTAACCCTTTGCACTCGAAGTTTTTTTTACATTCCTCTTACCACCAACTCGTATCGGACATATTATCGTTTGTCTCATTTATTACGGAATCGATCGATGTATCCGTTAAAGTATAATCGAAAAAAATCTTAACGGTTCTTTTATATCGTCGGAAATTTGTGGTCGGCAATTCGATGTGGAATATTATCCACTTCTGAAACATCTACATCATTTTCAGTCGAATCCGCTCTGTCTCCTCTATCACTTTCAGATCCCTCGATATCACTTTCAATTCTGGTACGTATAACGGGAAATATATCGCTATCGTTAGAATCGGATTCGTAGCTCGGTTCGATATTGTCCCCGTTATCGCACGGCTAAGAGCGTCTATATTATTTACATTATGTTCGCTATAAACTTCAAATTCTAATTTGTCGCTACTACCGCCATGTCGGTATCGCTATAATTTCCACAAATTTTTCTTTTATTCGCCGTATCGGGGATATAAATACGAATTCGAAATATAAAAACGACAGATAAAGTCGCCAATCCGATACACTCTACTGACGAATAACAGGACTTTGTCAAATATCCTATAAACAGTTTTTACGATTTGTTTCCGTCCTTACGTTAAAAACCGAAAATTATTTGCATCGTCTCCGTAGCGGAGGCCTCGAGTCTGAAGACAACATTTTTTTTAAACGGCTCCGCTCCGTATTTAAAGGAAAACTACCGGTAAAATAATAAATTTTTTTTTTCGATTGGCAGACGATGGACGGCAACATACTGACATTGTCGCTGAGCTCGTGGCTCGAACTGCCAGGACTCAGGTACGACGATTGGGAAAAGGAGAACCAACAACAACAACAACAACAACAACATCACCAGGAGCATAAATCAGGAAAAGCGGAGTCGTTGTCGTCTGCAATTGCGACCGACGGCCCGAAAAGGGTCAGAGTCGAACAAGTCGCCAAATACTATACGGACTACGTTCACAAGCACAGGTAAACGAAAAATGTTATCCTCTCATTTCCATCCGACAAAGTACCTGGGTTACCCTGCGGATTAGTTTCGTATACCGAACCTGTCCTATTCGAACCTACCCTTTATATACATCGCAATAACATATATTAAATTTAGATTCGGCATATAGCTCTACATTATACCCGTATTATATCTATTATAACCTACCGTTTGTTTATACTGTTGTATCGATTTATTTCGTATGCGATTGTGGATTCACACTTTGAAAATTCAGCTTATCGCTTATTGGCGCTGATTGGTGGATTAGGAATATGGAATTTACGTCAACTGCAATTTTATAACGGTTCCTTTTCGTCATTTTCAGATTGTGGAGGTACCAGAGACGGGGCGAAGTGCACAGCGTACGGTTCAACGACGAGGTCAGCGTATTGTCCGTTATTGAAATTTTTCAATTATTGTGTCGAACGTGAAAACATTTACGCCGCCGACAATATTAAAGTCGGCCCGTTCGAACGATAAGATATCGATTTCTACCTTCGTAAACTGTAAATTCTTGCGATTGAGGTCGGGCGGCTGCCCTAATTATTAGACTACGCGGAATCGCAATAAATCAGTTATTTGGAATAGACAATGTGTAAATAATTGGACCGATAACATAACTTCGGTTCGAGACTCTCTTCTAAGTTTTTAGTTTCGATTTTTAAAAAATTAAACGTCGACATTTTTATCGAACCGCTTCGTTTTCTCTACAGGACTACGACGAAAACATACTGGGTGGTTATAAAGGCCCGACTTGGAGGGTCGAAGGCACCGACTCCAACGGCAGACCGATGAATTATATCTGCAGGTAGAACCGATAGTTTTTTCAAATTTTTACAGGATAAACTGGTAAATAGGACCTACCTGCCTATAGATATATTATTATTACAGGTGCGTAGTGCTAGCGACTGGCAGTACGGATATACCGAACAGGTTGAACGTCCCTGGTGAATACTCGAACTGGGTCCACCACGACCTCACCGACCTTGAGCACGCTCTCGAAGAACTAGTCAGGAAGAACAACGGTCATAGGTCGTCGTCGCCGGATTCCGATATAGGTATTTACCGATCAACTATTTACTCCTTTCGTTTTGGAATATTTTGCGCCTATTCCTGCAGTGAGACGCGTTTGCGGGATATAAAAATATTGTTTATTTGTGTGCGCAGGCGACGTGCTGATAGTCGGCGCCGGTCTAAGCGCCGCCCAAGCGGTACTCGCGGCCAGGTTCCACCGGCTGAGGGTCATCCACGTCTTCAGGCGGCCGTCAGTCTCCACGGAGAGGATGCTGCCCGAGAGCATGTACCCCGAATATCACAAGGTGAGGAGAGCGCCAGAAGTACGCCAAAGCCTGAAATCGGAGAAAGGTGTCCAAGTGGGTCAACGTCTTTGCACAGATAAGCCGTAGAAGCTTTCAAATGCATGTACAAGATACATTCAGTTTCTCCGCAATGTCCTTGTGTCGAACTACGGCAATCGGAATCAATAACAGCTTTTATTCGGTCATCGCCGACCTCCACCGGACGTCCAGTGGAGCTCCTCGTCTTTTAACGAAATATCCCCCGACTGGAATTCTGTGAACCGGTACCGACACCGCTGTTCTTTTACGCTGTACACGGCGTACAACTTTTTACGAGCCCACGAGGCGTTAACACCTTTGCAAAAATAAAAAAGCATAATGTGACGGACGCACACAATTTGACCGGTCGATGGTAATTTCAATACCAAACATTTCGGAAAGGACCGAATAATAACGAAGAATCTTATCCGTGCAAAGATGTTTTGACGTACTTAAAAATATGTTGGTGAAATGCGCAATTAATTAGTTAGTTGTCAATTTGATAGAATCAATTTTTTTTCCAATCTGATCAAGCCTGAGTACAGCGCCGACTGTGGCCAATCGACGAACTACCGAACGGAGAAAGAGAGAGGCGGAGAGAATCGGAGGTGGAGAGAAAGAGAAAGGTGGAGAGAATTAGGGGCGGTTATGAAGAAGAGAGAAGTCGTGAAGAAGAGAAGCGAAGTGAAAGAGAGCGGGAGAGAATCGGAGGTGGAGAGAAAGAGAAAGGTGGAGAGAATTAGGGCCGGTTATGAAGAAGAGAGAAGCGAAGTGAAAGAGAGAGAGCTGCACTACAGCGCCTACTATGGCCAATTGAGGAACTGCAGACAAGAGAAAGAGAGAGAATGAGGTGAAGAGAAAGGAGAAGCGGACAGAAAGAGAGAGAACGAGAGGCGGCTAGAAAGAGGAGAAGTGGAAGTGAGAGAGAGAGAGAATCTGAAATGAAAGGGAGGGAGAGAGATAGAGCTAGAGGAGAGAGAAAAGGACAGAAAGAATAGAGAGAGCTGAGAAAGAGGGAGCGGAGAGAAGTGGAAGTGAGAGAGAGAGAGAGAATCGAATGAAATGAGAGGGAGGAGACGGGCTAGAGGAGTGTGAGAGAGAAGGCACAGAAGGAAATAGAGAGAACTGAAAGAATGAGATGGCGTGAAAGAGGGAAGTGGAGAGAAGTGGAAGTGAGAGAGAGAGAGAATCCGAATGAAAGTGAGAGGGAGAGAGACAGAGCTAGAGTGAGTGTGAGAGAGAAGCGTACAGAAAGAAATAGAGAGAGCCGGAGAGAATGAGAGGTGGCGTGAAAGAGGGAAGCGGAGAGAATTAGAGAGCAGCACTACAGCGCCGACTGTGGCCAAAAGTGGAACTACGCTCAGATCAGCTGATCAATGAAAGATACACAGTAGAAAACAGAAACAGATTTAAGTTATAATTCAAGTTATAAATGCTATAACTTATCGTTTGTATTTTTCAGGTTGAAATTAACTGTACTGGCCACGTAGGTTATTCAACATATCGATATATTCGAATCGATGGTCAGCCGTATTTGTTTTCATATTTTTTTGGATCGTGCTTTTTATTTTGACAATTCCTTTATAATTGGGCAGGTTTTTTTCTTTAGTTACTGAGGAAGCGTTAAATTTAATTTCTTCGCGTTGTTTAACACGTTGAGTGCCACATGTCAGTCACCGGTGACCGACAGTGTAAAGTACGATATAAAACTAAAAAATTTACATCGTTTTTAAGTTGTTATCTAAAATTTATTTAAAGTCCGCTCAATTTTTATTTAATACGGGATTTTATTATTAACGTATTTAAACATTTTTTTCAGAAAAGTTCAACGGATTTTATTAAAACAGGGTCGACATAAGAATGGTTGTCCCTCGCTAGTATAAGATTGTTTGTAAAATTCTCGTTTTTTTTTTGGCGCATTTTCTTCATATGTTTGAACACTCGCATCGAGTAAATTTTAATACGCCGTAGTGCGCTTCGATTGCTGTACCGCGATACCGGCGTACGCGGCCTGATTGGGGATTTCCTTATAAAATTGCATGGCACTCGACGTGTTAAAGCCTGAGGGATATGTACGGCCCTCTTAGACCGTGTTTATTTCCCTTTAATCGGACGATTTACGGTTTCGAAATTCATTGACAACGTTTCGCTCGTATTAAAAAGTCGGTATCGATCTCACGAAGCGTCGGAGTAAATTTAAATTTTTGTTTGTTCCCAGGTCCACCAAATGATGTCGGCCGGCGGCGAAGGCTATCCGGGCTACACGGCGCTGGCCGGCTATTCCATCTCCGGCTTCTCGGAGAGCGGCGCGCCGACCGTCACCGTCGTGTCGCCAGACGGCAAGGAGGCCGACGTCGCCGTCAACGCCGTCGGCGTCCTCATCGGGTCGAGGCCTGATCTCCGGTTCCTCCCGAAGAGTTCGACCACGGCAGGAGATTGGGGTGAGTCGTCGCCATTCAAAACCTCCTCCGGCTCTCGTTATTAACCACATTGCACTCGAGGCTCTCACGCCTTCCCTCGCCATTCAAATTCCATTCCACCGGCAGTGAAGCATGTCAAATACGGTTATAAACGGTGGCATTTAATAATACGTCCAGCCGAACGGAAATTTACACTTTCGTCTTCTGTCGAATTCTTCGATCGAATTGAAACAAGAAATATCGATCGAAATAAACTATTTTGAGCTTTACAAATTCCATTCGACCGGCAGGAAGGTTATAAGAAGCTCATGGGAAAGGTTATAATATAATAAGAGCTCGTCTCCGAGGCCGATCGAAAGAACGGAACAACATTCCATTGGAGAAACAGTGAAACCGAAATAGGATTTTATGTATGTATTTTGTTTTGTTTTGTTAACGCTACAAACCGATTCTCGATATGATATATTTTATCGGCGAGGAATTAAGTGATGATTTGAAAATAACGGATAGATGTTTCGGATAATATTCCACATCAAATCGCGATCCACAAATTTCCGATATAAAAGAACGTTAAGATTTTTTCGATTATACTTTAACGGATACATCGATCGATTCCGCAATAAATGGAGACAAACCGGATAATATGTGTAGATGCAAGGGGTTTAAATGTTGTCGGTGTTTTAAGCAAGTGGAGGAGCACTCGGATGTCCGTGGAGGTCGACGATGACCAAATAAAGGCCATTATCGATTTGTATCGCCATAGTTCACACTGGGACATTGCGGAGAAGCCGAATGTATCTTATACGCGCATTCGAAACCGTCTACGCGGCTTATCTGTGCACAGATGTTATTCCTGAATCTCCTTCAATCTTACTGACATCTCCTGAATCTTCCTGAATCTCCTTCAATCGTCCTGAATCTTCCTTAATCTTCCAGAATCTTCCTGAATTTCTTTCAATCTTCCTGAATCTTCCTGTATCTTCCTGAATCTTCCTGAATCTTCCTAAATCTTCCTGAATCTTCCTGAATTGTTATAATTGTCGTTTCGGGCGCAGGTGATACCCGGTCTGGACATCGACTGCAGGTCGAACCCGCTCTCGATCGACCCTTGGACCCGCTTGTCGTGCCGAGGAGGGTCGGCAAGAGACGAGCGGTGAGAATGAGGGGACGACGACTATTCAGGGCCGGCCCTGTCGCCCGTCGGCCCGACTTCGGGCGACAATTTCGTCAGGTTCATCGTGGGGCGGCGGTCATCGCCAGCATCACCGCCGCCGCTTCGGCGGCAACGCCAAGTCATCGTCCCGGTAGAAGACTCCTCGGAGAGGCGGGATAAAACGGATAAGAAGAAGAAGAGCTCGGTGTCCGCGCAATGTTTCCTCCGTCTACAGCCGAAAACAGTCCCGACCCCAATTTTATAAATATTAAAACAGGAATCATTCTTTAAAAAAAAAAAATCGGAGGTAAAACCCGCTGGGCACGGGCACCGAAAAAAGGGCATTTATTCGAGAGAAATCCGGAAACTCATTCCTGTCTTTAAGTTCTCTTAAAGGTCGCAAAATCGGAAGATTGAAATTTATATTAGAAGCGGAATAACGGGGTTATTAAATTCCATTCCACCGGCAGTGAAGGTCAAATACGGTTATAAAACGGTGGCATTTAATAATACGTCCAGCCGAACGGAAATTTACACTTTCGTCTTCTGTCGAATTCTTCGATCGAATTGAAACAAGAAATACCGATCGAAATAAACTATTTTGAGCTTTACAAATTCCATTCGACCGGCAGGAAGGTTATAAGAAGGTGATAGGAAAGGGTTATAATATAATAAGAGCTCGTCTCCGAGGCCGAATCGTCCGATCGAAAGAACGGAACAACATTCCATTGGAGAAACAGTGAAACCGAAATAGGATTTTATATATCTATTTTTGTTTTGTTTTGTTAAGTTATTCCTGAAAACCGAATCCTCAAATCAAGAGATCTGATCTCAGAAGGTTAACGTCGAGAGGGAGTCTTTCACGCGGTTATAACTTATTGTATTTTTTAATTTTTAAACAAAACCCCCCCCCCTTCGATTTACATTGTATGCGATGTTTTTCGTTATTATTTATTTTGAGAGCATTTTTAAATTCTTAGAAAACCGAAACTTATATATATTGTCGTCTTCGTTTCGAGTAAATAAAAAAACCCGTATGTGTCTAAACTACATATATATATATATATATATATATATATATATACACATTGTTTTTAGATGTTTTTAAATGTGCAAAAATGAATAGAGTGTGAGCATGCGTTGTTTACGAGTGAATATATTGAAGATGTTTTTAAAATTTTGAATATTCGATGGTACTAAAAGAGAGGAAAAAATATGAAACACTGGTAAATATATGCACAGACACACGTATAAATATTTGTAGATTTTATTTATTTCATCCCTTTTCTTTCCTCCACTATTATTATATATATATTTTAACTTTTATATACTGTTGTTGTTGTCGCTGTCGCCACTGCGGATTGTGGCGCCATCTATTAACAGCTGATTGAGCCTCGAACTGTTTTTAAATTTCGATACAAAGAATTTATTTTATGGTCTACAAAAGTGGATTTCGTCGTATATTTCTGTCTCCTCTCTCTCTCTCTCACTGCTTTTCCGTCTTTCGCTGGACCCAGGGTTTTTTTTCGGCTTCTCGCCATCTTCAGTAGCGCTCTTCGGATGCCACTCACCGCAGTGTCACTGTCACTTGCACAGTGACAGTGTGCTGTGTCACACCCCAGGGGGTCTGGCAAAAGACCGATATAAATAAAGACGAGAGAGGAGACAGAAACACAACATATCTACGATATTTAAGTAAAACCGAAAAGTCTCGAGCAAATACATTATAATGTTTAATGAAAAGGTTAACGATGGTTGTTGAGAATTGTTTCTATCGAAGAGTTTTAAATAATAATGCGGAGTACGGATTGCAAAAATGTCCTTTGACATATATTCTATCATTTTGTTTTTTTCTACGGCCCTTTCAATTTACAAAGTGCATAATCTTATTTAAATCTTTTATGTATTGGGGTAATTGCTGTTTGTATCCCAGCTGTGGCGCCATCTCACGGATTCTCTATAGACTGTTTTACAGAAACCAGTTAAAATTTCACCTTTTTATTTATTACAAGAAGAAGAAGGTGTGGTAAAAACAAAAAGTTTGACTTTTAGACTTTAAAAAAATGTCCCAGAAAAACTGTTTATTTATTATTTTTATTATTATTCGAGAGCGGTGCATATATATTTGATTGATGGGACATTGTAGTCGAGTGCCACTCCAGAGATTCGAGGAGGAGAACACTTGTGAAATAAGATAAAATGCATATAAAATGGATATTCGATAGAGGCCAGGGCTTTTAGTCGTTTCTTCTCGATCGTCAGACCGATTTCGTTCCAGAAAAAGGATATCCGACCGGAAAACACACAATGGCTATGAGAGCCACGATCTGTAAGTAGTATATCAATATATAACAGTTAGTTGAACAAAATATTCACATATTCGTATAAATTAATAACAAATTATACGAGTGACAGAAATTGTTTCCAGATACAATTTTTATTTTTCTAAAGAAATATCACCAATTCGGCCAAATCTGAATGTAATATAGGATAAAGTTTTTCACGGCCCACTGAATCATACGTATATCAATAATACAATGAATATATATATAAGTATTATTTTTATAAGCATACTTAATGGCCTGCCATATTGCGGCGTTATATATATAGATATATATATTTAAATAATAGAAATTAAAATTTTTTTCATAGAAAAAGTGAATAAAGAATAAGAAAACCTTATATCGGAGTGCAATGACGTCATCTTATCTGACGGCCAGAATGGCCGCCTCGAGTGGGTCGCCAGTCGGATAAGGTTTCGAGATGAATGATAATAATCGAGGTTTCGAATTCGTTGCGAAAACACGAGAGTTTTATCGAACTCCGACGAGATTCCGTAATCTTTATTCTTGTGAAATCCTCGAAAATCAAATAACTTTTGTTATCTTGTCAGAATGAGAGGATAAGAGAACAGGTGCGCGCGATGGCGTGACGTCATAAGACATTAGCGTGACGCCATCGGCGTGACGTCACTACCGGCCCTCCAGATCATGTGGCTAGGACGACGTCATCAGTTTTTCCGATTGGGGTGACGCCTAAAAGAGGATTGACCCGTTTATATATTCTGGTTCGTCCTGCCCTTGGAGGCCGAGCGGAGAATGACCCTGTCTACTCCAATAGCTCCTGTCCCTGTCTACTCCAATATCTCCTGTCCCTGTCTACTCCAACAACTCCTGTCCCTGTCTACTCCAATAGCTCCTGTCCCTGTCTACTCCAATAACTCCTGTCCCTGTCTACTCCAATATCTCCTGTCCCTGTCTACTCCAGTACCTCTGTCCCTGTCTACTCCAGCTCCTGTCCCTGTCTACTAGCTCTGTCCTCCCAGACTCCAACTCCATGTACTGTCCCTGTCTACTCATCCCTGTCCCTGTCTACTCCAGCCTCCTGTCTGTCTACTCAGACCTGTCCCTATCTACTCCAAGCCAATAGCTCCTGTCTGTCTACTCCAGCCAACAACTCCTGTCCTGTCTACTCAATAGCTCTGTCCTGTCTACTCAATGGCTCTGTCCCTATCTCTACGGACTCCCTGTCTCTCCATCTACTGCAGACTCTGTCCTGTCTATCCGAAACTACCAGACCTCTTGTCCCTGTCTACTCCAATAGTCATCTACTCAATATCCCCTGTCCTGTCTCTCCCCAATACCTCCTGTCCCTGTACTCCCCGAACTCCTCCTGTCTACTACCGGACTCCTGTCCTATCTACTACCAGACTCCTGTCTACCATTCTCCCTGTCTACTCAATACCTCCTGTCCCTGTCTACTCCAGACTCAAAACCCTGTCCTTGTCTACTCCAAATAAGCTCCTGTCCTGTCTACTCAATAGGTCGTGTCCCTGTCTACTCCCAGACTAATGTCCCCGTCTACTCCCAATCTATATAATGGCGATGTGTAAATGTTTTCAGACGTTGTGCCGCCTACTACTGGGCCTCGGCGAAGGGTCCGTGTTCGAGACGTGTTCGTCGGAGGGCGCCAAATAGCCGGACCCTTCGTCCTGCAACAGATATCTGGAGTGCGTCAATAACAAATACCAAACGAAATCGTGCGGCCTGTTCAACGACTACGACGCTCCGACTAAAAGGTGCGCGTTTCGTCTGGGCGCTACGTGCGGCCGGGCCCAGTGCGCCGAGGGAGAGATGACGCCGATGCCGAAGACGGCCGCGACCAAGTGCCAACAGTACGCGGTGTGCAGGGGCGGCAAGCCTCGAACAGAGCTGCCTACTGGAGAGGAACTTCGATCCCGTCCTCGGAGAGTGTTCCTTCAGGTGGGTCGATGTCGCCGACTTAAGTCCGCCGCCGTGATGCTCTACTCCTACCATACTCTACTCTACCCTCTCTCTCTCTGTCTGCAGTTACAAGTGCGATAAGACGCCCGAGTGCAGGGCCGGCGAGAGGAGGCCGGTGGCCGACGACTGCTACAGGTATATGGAGTGCGGCGCCGACGGCAAGTTCGTCGAGAGGAGGTGCTATTTGGGCTGGTCTTTCAACAAGACCGATCTCAAGTGCGAATATTTCAACCGGTGTCCGGAGTGCGAGGGCTGGGACAAAAGGGCCGACAGCGGCGACCGCTACTGCCAGAAGTACGAGCAATGCGCCAGGGCACCATCAGAAAGAACTCTTGCTGGTGGTTACGCAGGTATGTACCTACAGCGCCTGGAGATCCACTGACGGGTAGGCGGGGAATTTTTTTTTTTTTTAAACAAAAATCGGCCCAAAAATGGTAGCTTTTAGGCGCTAAATCGGCTCCAAACTGCGGTAGGCGAAAAGGTTTTTAGGCCCAAAAGCCTGTTTTAGAACAAAAAGCGGGTTTCTAGGCGCAAAATCGGCTCTAGAATGCGGTTTTAGGGTGTTTCTAGTCATAAAATCATTGCTGTTCTTCTAAACGCGGTTTGCAGTTTTAGGCTCAAAAGGGTGTTTCTAGTCGCAAAATCGGCTCTGCTAGAATCTTTTAGGCCTCATCGGCTCTAAAGGTAGGCCCGAAAAGGCTCTTTTAGGCGCAAATCAGCCAAAATAGTGTTTCTAGTCATCGGCTCCCTAAATCAGTTAGGCCCAAAAAGGCACTTTTGGAGGCCCAAAAGGTTTCTAGTCGCAAAATCAGGCAGTTTTTAGACCCAAAAGGGTGTTCTAGTCGCAAAATAGGCTCTAAATGCAGTTTTAGGCCAAAATGGGTTTTAGGCCCAGTTCTAAAGTTTTAGGCTCTTAGGCGCAAAATAGGCTCTAGAATGCGGTTTTAGGCCCAAAAGTGTTTCTAGTCACAAAATCAGTTCTAGACTGTGGTTTTAGACTCAAAGGGTTTCTAGTCGCAAAATCATTCTAGAATGTAGTTTAGACTCAAAAAGGGTGTTCTAGTCGCAAAATCAGTTCTAGAATGCAGTTTTAGGCCCAAAAGGGGTTTCTAGTCGCAAAATCGGCTCTAGAATGCGGTTTTAGGCCCAAAAGGTTGTATTTCTAGTCGCAAAATAGTTCTAGATGCAGTTTTAGACTCAAAAGGGTGT
The DNA here is from genome assembly GCA_019843655.1 of Lethocerus indicus. NCBI lineage: Eukaryota > Metazoa > Arthropoda > Insecta > Hemiptera > Belostomatidae > Lethocerus > Lethocerus indicus. Next base: position 3,749 of record JACDQD010000019.1, on the reverse strand, counting down.
TTCTAGTCGCAAAATGGGCTCTAGAAATAGGACCCTCTAGAATGCAGTTTTAGCTCAAAAGGTTGTTTCTAGTCGCAAAATAGGCTCTAGAATGCAGTTTTAGACTCAAAAGGGTGTTTCTAGTCGCAAAATAGGCTCTAGAATGCAGTTTTAGGCCCAAAAAGTTTCTAGGTTTCTAGTCAGTTTTAGCAAAATCGCAAAATCAGCTCTAGAATGCAGTTTTAGGCCCAAAAAGGCCCAAAAAAGGGTAGGCCCAAAAGGTTGTTTCTAGTCGCAAAATCAGTTCTAGAATGCAGTTTTAGACTCAAAAAGGGTGTTTCTAGTCGCAAAATAGGCTCTAGAATGCAGTTTTAGACTCAAAAAGGGTGTTTCTAGTCGCAAAATCGGCTCTAGAATGCAGTTTTAGGCCCAAAAGGGTGTTTCTAGTCGCAAAATCAGTTCTAGAATGCAGTTTTGGGCCCAAAATCAGTTCTAGACTGCAGTTTTAGACTCCAAAAGTGTTTCTAGTCGCAAAATCAGTCTCTAGAATGCAGTTTTAGACTCAAAAGGGTGTTTCTAGTCGCAAAATCAGTTCTAGACTGCAGTTTTAGACTCAAAAAGGGTGTTTCTAGTCGCAAAATAGGCTCTAGAATGCAGTTTTAGACTCAAAAAGGGTGTTTCTAGTCGCAAAATCGGTTCTAGAATGCAGTTTTAGACCCAAAAAGGGTGTTTCTAGTCGCAAAATCGGCTCTAGAATGCAGTTTTAGACTCAAAAAGGGTGTTTCTAGTCGCAAAATCGGCTCTAGAATGCAGTTTTAGGCCCAAAAAGGGTGTTTCTAGTCAAAATCAGGCTCTAGAATGCAGTTTTAGACCCAAAAGGGTGTTTCTAGTCGCAAAATAGGTTCTAGAATAGGCAAAAAGTTTCTAGTTTTAGGCAGGTTTTAGACCCAAAAGTATTTTCTAGTTAAAATCAGGCTCTAGAAAGTTTTAGACTCAAAAGGTGTTTCTAGTCGCAAAATCGGCTCTAAAAGTTTTAGACTAAGTTTTCGGCCAAAATCTCTAGAATGCAGTTTTAGTCAAAAGGGTGTTTCTAGTCAGCAAAATAGGCTCTAGTCAGTTTTAGGCAAAGGGTGTTTCTATCGGCAAAATAGAAACTAGAATGCGGTTTAGACTCAAAAGTTTCGGCCCTAAATGCAGGTTTAGCCAAAAAGTTTCTAGTCGCAAAATCAGCTCTAGAATGCAGTTTTAGACTCAAAAGTGTTTAGTCCAAATAGGCTCTAGAATGCAGTTTTAGACCCAAAAGGGTTTCATAAAATAGGTCATGCAGTTTTGACTCAAAAGGGTGTTTCTATAAATAGAATGCAGTTTTAGACTCCCAAAGGGTGTTTCTAGTCGCAAAATCGGTTCTAGAATGCAGTTTTAGACCCAAAAAGGGTGTTTAGTCAAAAAAGAGGTTTCTAGTCGCAAAATGGCTCTAGAATGCAGTTTTAGGCCCAAAAGGGTGTTTCAGTACGCAAAATCAGTTCTAGAATGCAGTTTAGGCCCAAAAGGGGTGTTTAGTCACGTAAAATAGGCTCTAGAATGCAGTTTTAGACTCAAAAAGGGTGTTTCTAGTCGCAAAATAGGCTCTAGAATGCAGTTTTAGACTCAAAAAGGGTGTTTCTAGTCGCAAAATCGGTTCTAGAATGCAGTTTTAGGCCCAAAAAAGGGGTTTCTAGTCGCAAAATCGGCTCTAGAATGCGGTTTTAGGCCCAAAAAGGGTATTTCTAGTCGCAAAATCAGTTCTAGAATGCAGTTTTAGACTCAAAAAGGGTGTTTCTAGTCGCAAAATAGGCTCTAGAATGCAGTTTTAGACTCAAAAAGGGTGTTTCTAGTCGCAAAATCAGTTCTAGAAGAATGCAGTTTTAGATAACAAAGGGTGTTTCTAGTCATAAAATAGGCTCTAGAATGCAGTTTAGACTCAAAAGGGTGTTTAGTCATAAAATAGGCAGAATGCAGTTTTAGACTTCAAAAGTGTTTCTAGTCGCAAAATCGGTTCTAGAGAATGCAGTTTTAGGCCCAAAAAGGGAGTTTCTAATCGCAAAATCGGCTCTAGGATAGGTTTAGGCCCAAAAGGAGTTCCTAGTCGCAAAATCAGTTCTAGAATGCAGTTTAGGCCCAAAAGGGTGTTTCTAGTCGCAAAATAGGCTCTAGAATGCAGTTTTAGACTCAAAAGGTGTTTCTAGTCGCAAAATAAACAAGAATGCAGTTTTAGACTCAAAGGTGTTCTAGTCGCAAAATCTCAGTTACAGAATGCAGTTTGCATTTAAAAAGGGGTTTAAGTCATAAAATCAGCTCTAGAATGCGGTTTTAGGCCCAAAAAGGGTGTTTCTAGTCGCAAAATCAGTTCTAGACTGCAGTTTTAGACTCAAAAAGGGTGTTTCTAGTCGCAAAATAGGCTCTAGAATGCAGTTTTAGACTCAAAAAGGGTGTTTCTAGTCGCAAAATAGGCTCTAGAATGCAGTTTTAGACTCAAAAAGGGTGTTTCTAGTCGCAAAATAGGCTCTAGAATGCAGTTTAGACTCAAAAGGTGTTTCTAGTCAATTAAAATCAGTTCTAGAATGCAGTTTTGGAGAAACCCAAAAGGGTTTCTAGTCGCAAAATCAAGCTCAGAATGCAGTTTAGGCCCAAGGGTGTTTCTAGTCGCAAAATCAGTTCTAGAATGCAGTTTTAGGCCCAAAAGGGTGTTTCAGTCGCAAATCGGCTCTATAACTCAGTTTTGTGCCCATTTGCACAGGCACTAGTCAGCTCTAAATTGCAGTTTTAGGCCCAAAATGGTGTTTATGGGTGCAAAATAGGCTCTAAATTGAGGGTTTTAGGCCAACAAATGGTGTTTTAGGCTCCTAAAATCGGCTCCAAAAGTGCTCTTTGGTCCAAAATAGGCTCTTTTAAGGCCCAAAATAGGCTAGAATGCGGTTTGGAAGCCAAAAGGAGTGTTTCTAGACGCAAAATCGGTTCTAGAATGCAGTTTTAGGCCAAAAAGGGTGTTTCTAGTCATTAAATTGTCCTAGGAAGTAAGTTTAGGTAAAAAGTGTTCTGGGCAAATTCAGTTCTAGAATGCAGTTTAATACCCAAAGGTGTTTCTAAGCGCAAAATCAACTACAATCCAGTTTTAGGCCCTCAAAAACTGGTGTTCTGGGGTGCAAATAGGCCTCCTTAAAAGGCAGTTTAGAAATGAAAAATAGTTTTAAACCCTAAAATAGGCCCAAAAGGAGTTTTTAGGCTGCAAAATATGTGAAAATAGGAAACAAATTGATTTTAGAACCACAAAACACTTGTGGCAATAAAAAGGAGGTTTTAGACCCAAATCAGCGAGGGCTGTGAAAAATAGCCCTAAAGACAGGTTTTAGGCCAGAATTTTAGCCCCAAATAGTTTGGGCCCTAAATTTCCTTTAAAAAACCAGTTTTAAGGCAGTGGCCATAATTTTCGATTTCAGGCCCCTCCTTTTAGGGGCAACTGTAGCTCACATTAATACACTTGTGGGTGCAATATGGGGCCGATATGTGAAAATTTTATAAAAACCTTAATTTTCGATTTCAGGCCCCTCCTTTTAGGGGCAACTGTAGCTCACATTAATACACTTGTGGGTGCAATATGGGGCCGATATGTGAAAATTTTATAAAAACCTTAATTTTCGATTTCAGGCCCCTCCTTTTAGGGGCAACTGTAGCTCACATTAATACACTTGTGGGTGCAATATGGGGCCGATATGTGAAAATTTTATAAAAAA